>CAUYLG010042766.1:0-112843 GCA_963573385.1 Cacajao melanocephalus
CGCCTGGGAGACAAAGCAAGACTCCATTGGGGGGGGGGACGGGACAGATATATATATATATATTATATATATATATCATATATATATATATATTATATATATATATATATTATATATATATATATCACATATATATATATATCACATATATATATATATATCACATATATATATATATATCACATATATATATATATATGATATATATATATCACAAGGGATCTCAACACTAAACACTAAGGGTCTTTCCCAAAGGTGAAGCGATGCCTAATGTATGAACAGTCACAATGGAATCTGTTCATCCCACCACTCTTGCCTGCTTCATTCAAACAAATA
This sequence comes from Cacajao melanocephalus, assembly GCA_963573385.1. NCBI lineage: Eukaryota > Metazoa > Chordata > Mammalia > Primates > Pitheciidae > Cacajao > Cacajao melanocephalus. The sequence goes on from CAUYLG010042766.1 coordinate 337, forward strand.
CCAAGTCACACCAAGTTCGGCAGAGGAAATTTGCACCACACACCACAGGGTCCTTCCTGTGACTCAATAACTTCAAAAGAGGGAGATGCACCCATACATTTCCATCCGCCTACCGATGGCTGGGGTAGGGCTGACAGAGAGGAAAGATATAAATCATCATTTGTGTAAATCAAAAACCCTCTAAAACATGTCAGAGAAGTCTTAAAAGGATGTGCATACTCACATGTAGCAATTCATGTGTCACATATACTGACAATGGCTACTAATATCTAACAAACAGAACTGTTTATATACCTGATTGATTGATTGAATGATTGAGACAGAGTCTGGCTCTGTCCCCCTGGCTGGAGTGCAATGGCACAATCACAGCTAACTGCAACCTCTATCTCCCAAACTCAAACGATCCTCCCATCTCAGCCTCCTATAGCTAGGAGTACAGGCTTGTGCCAACAGGCCCAGCTAATTCTTTTGTATTTTTTGGTAGAAATGAAGTGTCACCATGTGTTGCCCAGGCTGGTCTCTCCAATTCCTGAACTCAATCGACCGCCAGCCTCAGGCTCCCAAAGTGCTAGGGTTATAGGCATAAGCCACCACACCAAGCCAATATACCAAAATTCTCTTCAAAAATTCATTTCTTCAGGTCACGAAACACCATCAGGCAGTTACTATTGTGATTCACATCTTTCAGATGAAAGAACTAAGGCCCAGACACATTATGTAACCCGCCCAACAGGTATTACACAATGTCTCTTGTATTATATAACACAGCAAGTAAATGTTCAAGATATAATGAGAAGCCACACAGCCTATTCTCTTTATGCGGCATCACGGTCTCCTTAAGACCTGCTTCAGAACCACCATTCTCCTGAAATTTTTCTGCCTTCTTCCCTCCACTCACCCACAGATAAAATATAAACAGTTAATCTTGCCCTCTATTTCAGTGGCCAAGTCAGACGACCTCTTTTGGATCATCTTGTATTTCAGATCTTGTATTTACTTACATCACCAAGTTAATTGTACATTATCTTCTTTTTCATTCATCAAAGAAATAATCCTCATCTCCATAACCATCCTTCCAAAGAGTTCCTGACCACTAGGCCACACCCAAATGACGAAACTCCGTCCATTCTGGATTCTACAACTATTGAGGGACTGATGGGGCAAACACACGTCTTACAAAAACTGAGAGGAACACGTAGGCAAGATGGGAAAGAGATAGGCAGGGCCACCTTCACATTCAGAACGGTCTGATTCAGGGATGAAACTCTCTGTAATGGTTCCATTCTAAACAATATAAATCATAAATTATGTTAATAAATCATTTTTAAAAACAACCTTACCCACAACAAAGATCAAAAAGAAAAAGAAAACCAACAACTAAGACTAAAAACAAGACTCAGTCTTCAGGGTCCCACCAGCACAAAATCTCTCCGGTCACCGTTTCTTGGGCTACCCCTTCCATGAACACAGCAGAGCGATTCTGAAGGCGGGGCTGGCTTTTCCTCTTGCAAAGAGTGATCTCAGATGACCTTTCAATGGCTAGGTAAAAATATACCAGTTTTGGTTTTGGGTTTTTGTTGTTGTTGTTGTTGTTGTTGTTGTAGCTGCCTCTATAAAGAAAAACTCTGAGGAAGAGAATCAGAAACTTGAGAAAACTCCAAAACTCTAAAGAGCTCTGGACTCTACTGCTTTCTATCACTAAAAAGATCCCCAGTGTCAAGTAAAGGCATAGGCAGTAAGTACACACAGCAAAATCTGAGTCAGGGTTTTCTGCAGGAAAAACACACTGAGTAAACACATGGATGTTTTAACTGAAAACTTAAAAAACATGTTATAAGCATCATCAGAAAAATGTAGTTGATTCAATGTGCAGGCTGGAAAAGTCGACTGGATGAGATTGGAACTGAGGCTGGCATCAGTCTTCATAGATTTTTATTTTCCATAAGAAGGAAAATAAAATCAAGCACATAAAATCCGTCTCACTCTTCCCCTTCCTCCACCCCTCTACTATAGACAAAAGGCATATATTTTTGTGCTGATGGTCCTAAAATCATGCACATCAAAGTACGTGTACAGTAGGAGTAACTAAATGTACAAGAATAGCTAGCTAGCAATTCATATCATTCTAAAAAATAAAGAGAAAATGCTCTTTCCAAAGCACATACATAAATTATGGCCCCGAAGTATGATTTGAATGTGACTCCCCAAAGTTCATGTGCTGGAAACCTAATCCCCAAATCTACAGTGCTGAGAAAGTGAGATCTTAAGGAGCGATTTCATCATGAGCGATCTGCCCTGGTGAACGGAATAACGTCGCTATCTCCGGAGTGGGTTTGTTATTAATGCAAGCTTAGACAGGTGTAGAGGCATGTGACTGTAGTCTCAGCTACTCAGGAGTCTGAGGCACAAGAATCCCTTCGGCTCAGGCATTAGAAAATGTATTTAAGTTATGATTACACCACATTACAGCCTGGGTAACAGAGGCAGACCCCATCTCTTTGAAAACATAAAAATAAAATTAAAAACCAAACTTAGTACTTTCTTGTGCTCTCCTGCCAAGTTATAATGTAGCAAGAAGGCTCTCGCCAGATCCAGCCCCTCCATCTTTGAATACCAAGCCTCCAGAAACATAAGCCAATAAAATTCTGTATTTTTAAAGTTACTCAGTCTCAGTAATTTTGTTACAGCAACACAAAACAAACTACAACAATCTGAATTTTTAGGAATCAGTGTTTTCTCCTAGAAAGTCTAAAGTCCAAAAGAGAATGCAAAGGGTCAATCTTAAAAGCTCTTTCCAGCTGGGTGTGGTGGCTCGCGCCTGTAATTGCAGCACTTTGGGAGGCAGAGGCAGGCGGATCACCTGAGGTCAGGAGTTTGAGACCAGCCTGACCAACATGGAGAAACCATATCTATTAAAAATACAAAATTAGCTGGGCGTGGTGGTGCATGCCTATAATCTCAGATACTCGGGAGGATGAGGCAGGAGAATCGCTTGAGCCTGGGAGACAGTGGTTCTCGTGAGCCAAGATAGCACCATTGCACTACAGGCTGGGCAACAAGAACAAAACTCCATCTCAAAAATAAAGCTCTTCCCATGTATAATGTTTAGGAAATTTAAGACTCGTAAGTAAAAATCAACCATACACTAAATGCACTAAATGCTGTTTTAAAATAACCATCATAGGTAGTTACTTTAGGCTTAACTTTTCATCTTCAGAGTCAGCACATTCCATCACCCTATTAGAAAAGGCACCCTATACGTGAAATGAAGAAACGTTATGTATTACAGTTTTAACAGTATACTACCCAAAGCTCTGAAAATTCCGGTCCCAAGTCATCTACTCTGCTTTAGAAGGCAGGGTTCATTCCCAATCCACTAAATACTAAGGAAGGATCAAAACAACAGAGTTCTTTAAGGCCTTAAGTTTTGAGTCATTATTTATTTGATGCTTGCTACATACCTTGCAACGCTGTAAGAAATGCATGTCCTGGCTGGGCACAGTGGCTCCTGCCTATAATCCCAGCGCTTTGGGAGGCCAAAGTGGACAAATCACTTGAGGCCAGGAGTTCAAGGCCAACCTGGCAAAACCCTGTCTCTACTAAAAACACAAAAATTAGCCAGGCATGGTGGCACACATCTATAATCCCAGCTACTCAGGAGGCTGAGGCATGACAATCGCTTGAACCCAGGAGGTGAAGGTTGCAGTGAGCTGAGACAATACCACTGCATTGCAGTCTGTCTCACTCTGTCACCCCAACCCCCCCCCAAAAAAAGAAATGCATGCCCTATTGACACTACACTACACATTTGAAGGCTACAAAATCTTCCTCCTATAATCAAGGGTAGCCAAGACCATCCTCAAAATCTACCAAAACCTATCAAACCTTAATCTGCATAACATCTTGATGATTTTCAACAGTAGAGTGAGACCAGAACCAAGTTAGTAGGTTGCAATGAATCCTTAATTCAGTAAGATACCTCACACATTAATAATTAAAGAGCATTTGCAGTGGCTAAGTTTTCCTTCACCTAATGAAATGAGTTTCTCCTGCTTAATGTCCTACAGAATTCCAGTAAAATGACTGCTTTGCGCTCCGGTGTCACATGACACTGTGGTCCCATACAAGAGAAAGCTAGCAGCACTATCTTCTGAGAGAGTCACAAGCAGTTAGGGACAAAGGGTCCCTCCTCCTCAAGAATGAAGCCTACCAACAGTCATCACTGCACCCAGATGCTGCCCAGTTCTCAGCCAGAAGTGAGGGTGATGACCAGCCACATAGATAAAGGAGTGGGTCCCAAAGACTCAAGAGAATTATGCTCCCCAAATGGAGATCCAAGTTGATGCCAGATGCATGCCAGATGCCCATGGTGGAGACAGGGATAATATCATACATTCCAATATATTAGACTGACACAATTTTTACACATCCTTAAAATCATTCTCTTGTGATAATTCATGTTTTAAACTGGAATGGGGGAATGTCTGTTACGGAATATCTACGATATAATAGGTTCATCACTGAGACACTCTGTTTAAAGGAGTGACATACAAAGCCTAACACATGAACAGATCCTCTTACCTCTGTTTCCTAACTATAATAACCAATCTTATCACATCTTCTAAGAAAGTGCTGAGGATGAAGAGAAAATGAGAGACATTAACACAGACTCAATATATCCAAAAGGGGACATCTCATGATGGATAAACCTAAGACTTTTGGCTCTGCATCTCAAATTTTAGACCTGAAAACAGTTAGGAATTTTAACTATCTACACATGGCCATCTTTGTCTCTTAATTTTTCACCCTACTCAGTTTGTCTATAGACAGACACATGTAGATTGTTTCTGAAAAGTAAATTCTCCAGAATGAGTAAACAAAGACGAGCGACAAGGGGGACTTTTTTTCTTTTCCTTCAATCTCTGAAACTAACAGATTCTAAGACAAAGTCATGAAGCTAGTCATCCAGGTAAACACGGAGTAAGAGAACAAAGCGATATACAAATTCTAACAGGGAAAAAGGGAAAATAACATATCAGGTATGAAGTAGGGCAGATACGAGGCAAAGGGTCTCAGAAACACCCAAGTAAAACCATTATTATAAATTGTCACTGCCACTGTTTGACCATGAAACCACACTCTTATCAAACTACTATAGCCAGCTTCCTTACCACACTATCTTAAGCTTATTTAGGAAAGCCATATAAAAATAACTGCTGTTCTAAGTTTTAAGCACCAATTCCACAGCTACTAACTTGGAACTCGGTTAAACAGCGAAGGATTAAAAATACACGCAGTGTAATTTCAGCTTTCCTGACAAGGAAAAAAACGTCTCAGAAACACCACATTTAATTCTTCAACTTTATAGAAAGATCTCTCTTCAGAAGTGGCAAAACATCACCTAATATATATTCCTGAAGACGACTGCTGCTGAGAATCGATTCAAATGAACAGTTAAGACAGGCATTACAAGCTGGCAACTCTTTGGATAACTGTGCCAGCAAGAACATGTGTTGTTCAGGCCAGAGTACTTTTTGTTTTTTTCCATTTTTAATTATTAGACGATACTTAGAAAGCAGGACATTTGATATGAAACCTCATAATTCTGGCTCCTCTACGAAAATCAAGGGATTGGGTGAGCGGGCTCACGTTATCATGTGGCGAAAACTGGCACCTGAGTTTGCAGTCCCTGGTTACAGGTACCAATATTTTCAGCCTTGAGTACTAACCTTTTCCTCGACGGCCCTTCTTCAAAATCTGAAGAACTAACATCGTTGCTAGTGGAGGACACTTGTGATGCATCGTCCTTCTCATTCTCTGACTGTTCTGATGCTGGTCCTAATCCCTTAGACTGGTCATTACCAAGGAGCCCTACAGGTGAGAAAAGGGGACAAACACTTAAATACATCACATCAGCAGGCAACACTTTACCACAGTTAACCCTACACAACGCTGATGAAGACAGACAAGAATGTGGAGAGAAGAGAAGTTAAAAGCACACATCCCTTCTGAATGGGTGGAAAAAGTAAAATCTCATTTGAGACCTCTCAAGAGAGTGAAATGCCCAAGAGGGAAACAATTTCAACAGTAAGAAATTCGACCAGAAATGTGGAATTGTTATACTGTAGGATTTGTTTTAAAGAGTACATAACATCTTTTGGGGCTAAAGGGTGAAAAGGAAGAAAGGAGTATTTATTATTACCAAATCAAACACTAGTCACTCTTGAAGTGCTGAATATCGACTCTACAGATCCTGTAGAATGTCGTGGAATTACCTGGAGGAACCACTGCTTGCCACACAAGAAAACACATCCTTATCTTTGTGGCCACATCTTAGATATTAACTAGAAATCCTATTCCACTTTTTTCTTCATAGCCACCAGTAAGATTAGATTGCAACCAGATTTGCCTTTGATTATCTCAAAGGATAAGGATTCCCTATGATAACAGATCATAAACAGAGTCTTGGTACCCGTGGATGTGCTTTTAGTGACCAAAATGTTGAAAGAAGATGGCGCCCTCGGGGAGCTCTAAGCAGCAGCTGTGTACTAACTGGTAAGGAAGCATTTTAACTGGCCATAAGGCCACACCAGAGGGAAACGGCTGAATAAAAAAGCCGAGAATCCCTTACATCAATGTAGGTTCTGCCAACAAGAAGCTTCCACTGACGCAAGTGTTCACAGCAACTAGACCCTCTGTCCACTGTCTAGTCATCACCTTCGAAGGAAACCAAAGCTGAGCAGTAGCAGCAATGATAGCATAGCATCTGCAGTTCCATGGTGTTTGATCTTTAAGCTAAAAATAGAGTGCCCCCTTGATTTTTCCTCTTCTAGTCCTTCCAGCAATTCTGTGCACACTTCATTTCTCTGTATTGTCTTTGTTATTGAAGCGTCTCAAAAAGTGACGCCCGTTAGATGCACTAAACACTATGTAGAACACAGTATTCTATGTATTTTGGTTTAAAAAAAAAAGTTCAACACTCTGAATGAACACAGTATACATCAACAAAGCCCTGAGTCCTGGCTTGTTTCTGTTTGCACTTCGCCAGTTATCTATTTTTACATCATTTCAGAGTATGAGTGATAACATAAAGCTGAAAGTAAAACACGTGCTTATTCACTTTGACTAATGGGGCTTTAAGAGTTGTGACTAAAATACAGAAATACAAACATATTTTTTTAAAAAACTCCAAAGAGGCCAGGTGCAGTGGCTCATGCTTGTAATCCCTGTACTTTGGGAGACCAAGGCAGGCAGATCATCTGCGGTCGGGCGTTTGAGACCAGTCTACCAACATGGAGAAACCCCTTCTCTACTAAAATACAAAATTAGCCGGGTATGGTGGCGCATGCCTGTAATCCCAGCTACTCAGGAGGCTGAGGCAGGAGAATCACTTGAACTAGGGAGGCAGAGGTTGCAGTGAGCCGAGGTCACACCACTGCACTCCAGCCTGGGCAACAAGAGTGAAACTCCATCTCAAAATAAAAACAAAAACAAAAAAAATGCTGGGAGTTTGCACTGTGAGGCCAAAAGGAGACAACTGTATGGAAATCTAAGAATCCAAGGATAAAAGCATGGCCGGTGTTTCAGAGACTGAGGCCATGTTATCCACTACAGAAGCCACTAGTCATATGCAGCTACTGAGCATCTGAAATATGGCTATTGAGGATAAGGAAATAAATTTTATTTAATTGTAATTTAAATTCAGAATGTGACATATCATTGACAATGTTATATTGATTAATTGTGGAAATATTTTGGAATTTATTAAATCAAATATATTAACATTAATTGCACCTACTCCTTTTGAGTGTGACTGCAGAAGCTAAAATTACGTATGTAGCTAAAATAATATCTTTACTGATCAGCACTAAGTTGGAGCACATTAGTAGTATCACTATAGGAGTGGGGGATCCCCTCCCTCACCCAATTAGGATACAGATTAGAGTTGGCCAAGGAACTTAATATTTATTATTAAAAAGAGAAGATGGATAAATTACCACATAGAAAAAGGATGAAAACCTGAAAATAAAAATGCTGGCTCAAGAACCACATTAAAATTTAAAAGGAAAAAAAGAGGATGCATATCATAAATACGCATCTTCTTAGTTGAGTTCTAATTTTGCTTCTTGCTTTTGAAACAGGAGGGTCTCACTCCGTTGCCCAGGCTGGAGTGCAGTGGTGCGATTACAGCTTACTGTAGCCTTGACCTCCTGTGCCCAACAAATCTTCCTGCCTCGACTGGGACCACAGATGCATGACTGGGACCACAGACACATGCCACCATGCTGAGCATGTATTTTTTGTAGAAATGGGGTTGATCACCATGTTGCCCAGGGTGGTCTCAAACTCCTGGGCTCAAGCAATCCACTGACCTTGGCATCCCAAAGTGTGCTGGGATTATAGGCATGAGTCACTGTACCTGGACTTTTTTCAAGTTTCCTTTTTTCAGTACTGTGAGGTGGGTATAACAATGGAGAAAAAAAGAAGGCAAAAAAGGAATCAATTCTGAATTCATTCATTTACTTAACAAATACTATACATATGCCAGGCCAATGGGGATACAGGCTAATCAAAATCTAAACTTAAGAGACAAACAAAGACATATGTATCACTCAGTAGTATGTGAAGAAAACAAAGTGAAAGAGAAGATAGTAAATGAGTCAATGGAGCCAGCCGCCAAGCTTGCAATACCAAAACAAGAACAAGAAAATTGGGATTTCCAGTAAGCCTAAAAACAGGGAGTGGTGGTGGAGGAAGAGGACAAAGAGGAAGAGCTACATGTGGATCAAAAAGGAACTCAACAAGGACTAACAGCAGCTCAGAAGACTGGGAAAGGCTCCTCTATCCTTTGGTACATAACAGCAGCTGGAGCATGAGCTGAATGAGAATGTGAAAGAATGATTGAACAAATGATTTCACAGTGGACTAATGTAAGAAAATTAAGCTTTTTAATGACAGCTTTGCTTCTGTCCTCCTGACAAAAAGAATCTGGGTGACTGTAAAAAGGGGTGGTTCTCACACTTGAGCATGCATGCAAATAAACTACCCAAATGTCCCTGGTTCTAACACATTCCCAGGTGACAATAGGGCTACTTTGGCTGCTCTGGGGACTTTTTTTTTTTGAGACAAGGTCTTGCTCTGTCACCCATGCTACAGTGCAGTGACATGTTCACAACAGCCTCAACCTCTGAGGCTCAAGCAGTCCTCCTGTGTCAGCCTCCCAACTTGCTTGGACTGTAGGTGTGCACCACCATGCCCCACTAATCTTTTTCTTTGTTTTAGAGATAGAGTCCTGTTATGTTGCCAAGGCTGGTCTCAAACTCTTGGGTTCAAGCAATCCTCTCCCACCTAGACCTCCCAAAGTGCTGGAATTACAGGCATGAAAAACCACACATGGCCTCACGCACCTTTTATCAGTAATTTTGTGGGGAAAAAAGATGCTTGCTTGCAAAATTTGTCACGAACTTACAAAAATCAGCTAACATGACAAATATAGGCTCAAAAAAGTAACAGGCTGAAAAAAATGTGCATGTCTTAAGAAGTATAAACATAAAGAGACATGTAATGTTCTCCTGAACTATCCTCTCACTCTGCAAATCAAAACAGATAAGGCTATTCGGATAAGGCATGACTGTGCAAAAAGAAATGAAAGTACTGACTCCACTGTTCCAGGCCCTCAATTTTCAGAGAACTCTTGAGTTTTCCACCATTCTGAGGACTGCAATGACTACCTGAACTAGAGGGGACACAGGTTGTCCTGAATCACATTCACATTCCAGATTCATAAGATGGGGCCCACTGCCTGATACAACTTAAAGGAAAATAGGTTTTAGGGTTTTGTTTTTGTTTTTGAGACAGAGTCTCACTCTGTCACCAGGCTGGAGTGCAGTGGTGAGACCTTGGCTCACTGCAACCTCTGCCTCCCGAGTTCAAGCGATTTCTCCTGCCTTATTCTCCCAAGTAGCTGGGACTACAGGTATGTGCCACCACACCTGGCTAATTTCGTGTTTTTAGTAGAGTTGGAGTTTCACCACGTTGGCCAGGGTGGTCTCAAACCCCTGACCTCAGGTGATCCACTTGAGATTACAGTCGTGAGCCACCGTGCCCAGCCACCATGCCCAGCCACCATGCCTGGCTAGTTTTTGTATTTTTAGTAGGATGGAGTTTCACCACATTGGCCAGGCTGGTCTCAAACACCTGACCTCCAGTGATCCACTTGCCTCAGCCTCCCAAAGTGCTGGGATTACAGTCGTGAGCCACCGTGCCCGGCCACCATGCCTGGCTAATTTTTGTATTTGTAGTAGAGATGGAGTTTCACCATGTTGGCCAGGATGCTCTTGATCTCTTGACCTCGTGATCTACCCACCTCGGCCTCTCAAAGGGTTGGAATTACAGTTGTGAGCCACCGCACCTGGCCAGGACCATAGTTTTTACTGGCCCTTATGAAGGCACAAAACTGACATTGTTCTGCACGGGATCAACTTTTTCAATTTGAGTACCTCCATTCTGTATATATCAGCCCAGAAAATATTTACATTTATTTATAGTCAGACAGCCAACATGACTGAATAAACCTGGGCTTTTCCTTTGACACCCCCCAACCAATCTCCACTGTACTGGCTACCCCATTTCATTTTGACTGTTTTAAGCCCAATCATGCATCTTACCCAATCCAGGAGGGCCAGGTCAGCAAGACGGAACATGATGCCACAGGGCAAGAGAGCCATTATTATAACATTAGCCAAGCTAATGTGCTGCCTTTTCTTTCGCCTAACAAAGCCCTGCCACCAATTGTTAAAATTATTATTTTTAGTCAACGAGAAATAATGAAATGGCATCCCTTCCTTCACACACTCAAACCGTTTTTATTTTTCCAAACCCCTCCCCCACCCCAACAAATAGAAACCTTTGTTGGGGAGAGGAGGTTAAACAGAGGAAATTAAATGAATGGCCCAAAGATTCAGTCTATTCCATTAGCATTTGTTCTCCTTTATTAATATTCAGTAGGTTGAACTTAAATTAAACCATGTCTATTGTCTTTCACAAAAGCAATAAATATGAGCTGAAAATTCTAAATCACTGCAGCAAAGGCAGCTTGGTTACTGTGCCTGCAACCTCAGCTAGTCACCGTGAGCTGATGGGAGAAGTGCGCGTCTGGGATCCAAGACCGTTTAGCCACAAGGCAGTGTCCATTTGTGCAGCCGAGAACGCTAAAGAAATTGAACACAACAGAACCCTGCCATCAGCAGCTCTGCCATTTGGGAGCTTTTCACCCCATCTCCCAAATTAGCAAGAAATGAAAAGGCCACATAAAACAACACAACAAAACTCACTTCTTTCTGAATCTGGAACAGCAGCAGCAAAATGGAATAGGAATTCCTGTTGTTCTTGGAAACTGGAGATACTAGTGTATTGCCATCTCCCTTTTGCCTTATATGAAGGGTGTTGGGAAAACTGAAATACAAATTAGGCCACAGATTCCTTTAGCTGAAGGAACTTTGAAAGCAACTGATGAGAACGACACATTTCGGGACACAAATGTTCGGAGAAAAGACAGCTCTTTTCTAATATCTTAAAAAAAAAAAAAAAGGACTAGAGCATGTAGTCCATCATTTTACGATGCGTTAGACACGAAGAAGTTTTACAGGTCCTCTCTCATTAGCTACACATACAGGACAATAGAAAACCAAAGGAAAAGCCCAAGCCTCTATTCCACAAAAGCAATGCCAAAAGAAGGGTTAAAAGGAAAGGAAAAACAAGGAGGGCTTTGAGGCTGTTCCAGGGCTTCTAAAACATCTGGAGCACACGAAAGTCATTAGCATATTAGGAGTGAGTCAATGTATTTGGCTTTGTTGTAGAAAAGATGCACAAAAGGTAATTCTGTATTATAGAGCCAATGCCGTCTGTCATCCTGTCACTGAGACAAGGTTATCACATTACATATCAAACAGTCAAGCATCCAAAGAGAGCTTTCATTTTCAGCAGCAATTTCTCCGCACGTGTGTGTGTGTGTGTGTCTGTGTGTGTGTGTCTCTGCGGTTGATAGAAAAATTATAAAAGCAGCCCCCATGGCTGAGGTAGGGCCCTCTCTGAGGTCATCAGAATGCATGGTTTGCTGCCATTGATAGTGAAAAATAATAAAACCTATGTTCACTCAGGTTTTGCAAAGAGGAAAAAAAAAATGGACTGTCTGCTTTTTAAGCAGGGTAGGCATTCTGATGCCAGGGCAGATTTGGCTTTGGGCCTGCTTGGCATGGCTAGTGTGAACATGGGAGTTTGCCCAACAACTGTACACATGCAGGTCAGCATGTGGAGCTTCCAATGAAGCACAGGGCTCCAGGGACAGAACGAGCAGGGCACAGGGCCTGCAGAGCTCAGCACAGGCTTGTCCACTGACGTGCTCACGAGATCAACACACTGGCGGGCCCAGGAACGAATGCCGGTCAAGAGGCAGGATGTCGGTGGCACATTTGTGGTCAACGAGGCGCAAATGAAAGTGGTTTCGTACCTCGTCTTATGGAAAATAATTATCCCTTTCTCTCATGAGACCAGCCCCTGAGCGGACCAGGGCTCCCCTTGTCTACTGTCAAATCAGCTATGGAGATTTCCCATTCCAGTCAAGAAAAGCCAATCCAAAAACACTCCCATCCATCACCCCTTAAAACAATTTTGAGATTTGGAGGCAGGGATAGGGAGGATGAAGAAGAGGGCACGGGGGGCATATTTTTGTTCAATTTAACCCCTGTGGAAACAGATGTAAATATTGATTTGTAAATCAACAATCTCACAAGAACTCCTTCACCACCACCAGAATCCATCTCCCCACCACACCTTCAACAGTCTAAACCTCTTTTGCATGCACAATTTTTAAAGAAAGGGTTAAAGACCTGACACGGTGGTCATTATTAACATGGAAAGGTTGGGCCACTAGGTAGATAAGGAAAATATCTGACTATCTTTTTTTTCCTATTTTAGAACCAAGTAAATGACTACCTTTGAAAAAGATGGGACCCTGGACCCCAGAAGGCAATAAACGCCTCAGGCTACAAAGGAACAAGGCCAGCAGACACCTAAGATTTCCTCAGAGGAAGAGGTAAGCAGAACACAGCTAGTACTAGAATGGGCCCTATTCTGGCTGTCTAGACCCTAAATGAGCAAGAACCACCACAAGACAAAAGATTCCCCTTAGCACATCCTAACCAACAACCCCAGGGGCAGAGAAAACACTGCTCACTGAGAGGCTCCAACAAAAATAAATAAAAATAGACAATAAGGCTGACAGTTTAACTTTATTCAACACAAAACCTCTCACAAAAACAAAGAGCCACAATCTTCAGGAAAGATTTCCCAACTAGCCCAGAAGCTATTTAAACTCAGATGATCACCACCGTGAACACATTCTGCTCATTCTGGCACAACTCCCTTTACTTCTTTGGGGCAAGAGATCATTCTCCCTACTCTCTTCCCCTATTCACTCCTTCCTCATCCTTAACACAACCTTCATAAGCATCAGAACAAGTATAGTACCTGAATTAATAATAATGACTGAATTCTAAATACCCACGATGCTCTACAGTGAGAAGTTCTAGTTCTGTGCCCAATCCCATGACCACTCTATCCCAGGCCGTAACTCCTCTGGGTCCACACTCCATCTCAACGCCCTTTTCATTTACACTGACAACCCAGTCAAACACACACCCACCAGACAACCTAGTTACAAATACCTACCAAAATACAAATCCCTGGAATCCCCTAGGATATACAACTCAAGCTTCTATCAGCTTATGAAAAGAATTCCACGCCACAGAGGGCCCAGAACTGACCACCCACAAGGTCAAACGCTGCCTACAGAAGAAAACTGACTCAAGGCAACAGTGGGTTTAGGCTGATGTGTATGAGCGGCAGAACAATGGCATCACTGCAGAGCAAGGGAACTCGGTCACATGAAGGAGATGTGAACACAAGGGCATTTCTTTAAGATAGATACATGAGCCCAACATGTTGAAAGTCTTGGGTTCAGATAAACTGACAGGCCCGAATTTGATTTCTCATCTCACAGAATTTGCACTCCTCAAGGTAGATGTCCATGTACACAGCATGGTTCACAAATAGCTAATGATATTCTTCGACCTTCAAGTAATTACAACATGTGTATGTATTTAGGTCTCTAAAGCCTCCTATCATCTTTATTTACCCCACAAATGTAAGGTACCAAAAGAAACCAGCTATCCAATTTTAGCAAGGCTCTCCAAAGACAGGCAAAGCTGCTGCTTTACCTCAATCGACAAGCGCCATAAAAGTTACTGGTTTGTGTACTAATCTGCAATGACACATGGGCAAAGCTCCACAAACTTTGTGTCTTGACTGACACCTTAATTTGCAGATAACCACACCCTTTGCCCTGAAACCTCTCTGGGCTGCCTTCATTCTCCGGGATGACAAAAGGAATCCCTTGAAAGTTCAAAGTTCTGTTTTGTTTGTGGCATGACTAGGAGGGACAGTGATTCCCCAGCTTCCTTATTACCTCACTCACATATCAACAAATCAATGGCCCTCCCACTTTTCAGATGGATATATTCAGAGAGGATTAAGTAGTCCATTCAAAGTAAAAATACAAACAAAAATAACCGGCTGACAACAAATTCAGAAAGGCCTACTGCCTCCCAGAGCAGCTTTCTTCCCATTAGTGAAATATAATGAGTGAAAGCAGTACAGAAAGCAGCACTAGAGGAATGTGGCCATGGAATCTGCAAAGATTTGAGGCGCCAAACACTGAAGGTTCCTCAAATCCATCTGTGTTTACAGACAGTAACACAGACATGAATTAATGCATGAAATTCGGGAGAAGATTCAAGAACACTCCAAGTTTAAAGCTTTTAGGTCTCAACCCAGAATCACTTCAAGACTCAGGATCTATTTGCATGCCTCAGTTTCCTGCATCGTTCAAGGAAAGAAGATGGAGGAAGAAAAAGAAAGGATTCATGGAAATGAAAGCAAACATGCTGTTTATAAAGAAAACCAGAGCTATGGTGAGGATGAACTAATTAACTTTAATCAAACATTTATTCTTAAATGCTGGGAAATGATCAAATAAATTGGTAATAAAATAAAAGGGACGAGCTATAACTGGATGGCATTCAGTCTCCAGAGAAATGTCTAAATTCCTACGAGCCTGATTGAAACTGCAGATTTGGCCAAAATGGTCAACAGAGCTTAATGCTTTAAGAGCGACATTAATTCTCTCTTGTAAATTTCCACAGTGCCTTTGCAGGAGCCACCATTGCCCCTAGGGAGGATATCAAAGCTAAAAGAATATTAATACTAAGCAAATTGCAACACTTTTTACATAGTCTCTCATATATACACATAGCACCTTGCCATCCACAATGGATTTAATCAGGACCCCAGCAGGGAAACCCACAAAGGCCTATTTCTCCAACAAAAGCCATACCAGCCTGAAAGAAATCTAGAGCTATTTGGTTTTTCTTTTATTTATAGGAACAGACCTTCTATCCCAGGTTCCTCAAGATAAGCCACCAAAAACTGCACCTGACAGACCCGTGGAGCAGCCATCCTCAGAGCCGGATCATTGCAGAGAGACAGAGAGGAAGAAGGACAGAGGGAGGGAGGGAGGAAGAGCGCAGTGAGGCAGGCTCCGGAGCACTTGTCAACAATCCTCCCCTGTACGTAATAAGCAAGCGGCAGTGCAGATTCCGCGCGGCAATAGGACGGCCAGAACAGCAATGGGGCCGAGGGGGAGGGGAGGCAGCCAGGAGAGAAGGTTATTTATGTGCATGGGAGGGAATCGAACACCGAAGAGGAGGGGTCTCCGGCTGGCTCCCCCCACCCCAATAAATTAAAATGAGAGAAAGGAAAAGAGCCACTAGCTTTTCATCCAGCCATTTCCCCAACCTGCAATGCAGACAAATCTGAAGTATAGAATTTCTGACATACGGGGGGGGGGGGGACATTCACAGTTTAATTGTGCACACTTTTGTGTCCGTAGCCGGTCAGATGCCCCCACCCCACTGCCAAGCACACCTGACCCCCAAGGACAGCGGGCTCCAAGGCAGTTTCAATGGCATCTCTTTTTAATATCATAATCTGTGTCATTCAGCATTTGCCTTTTATTTATTTTTATTTGTTTTTTTGGCTGGGAACCCTGGGCAGCTCTCCAGACAGACTGCAGAAATCTCTTTCCACATGCTCCTCCTCCAGCCCGCCCTCCCCCTTCCTCAGATTCCAGCTTCCACGGAGCCTCATTACTTATGAAGTGACCACATGGGCCACCACTGCCCCCACCAACAACACGGGGGCACCCCTCCCCCTGCCCTGCACAGGCCTCTCCTCAAGGCACATAAATTGATCTAATCTAATCAAACAGAAGCTGTTTTCTCTCATTGTTTCTTAAGGATCTTTCACAGAACCGGCTCTGGGGCCTGGCAGCTGCTGGGAGGGGTGAAAAAGGCAGGAGTCCAACTGAGGGCTGGCCAGCTCCCTGGCCTCAGACAACTGGAGTACATGTCTCCTTTCATATGTCATAGCTTTTTGATTTTTAAAGTCAATTCTCTTGAAGCCTTTAAACTTCAACTGGCAATGATAATGTCCAAAACACATGTTCTCAACACTACCCCACGCTTCTCTTCATGCCCTTCCAAGAGGAGGAAGATGGTGGCCAAGCTCACATGGCACTGAACGTTTTCCTCAGATGCATCCAAAGGAACTGGAAACATGCCTTACTAATACTTTCAGTGTGTTGTTTCCTAGTTGTTGAATCATCTAATGAGGCCCTTCTGGATTCTAACACTTCACACACAGTAACTTATTTACACCTCACAAAGACACTGAAGGTAGATGTCAACTTTGCTCAAGAGTGAAGTCTCCCAGGCTATCAGCCACTCAAGGCCAATCTGGAATTCTCTCCACAATGGCCAACTCGTTTCCTAAATCATTAAAGCTCATGTACATGACAGAACTTTTTACATTAAAAAAATGTAAACATAAACAAACACACACACACACATACATACATACATACACACACACACCCCCCAGGGAGGTAGATGATGGTCTTCCTTAGTGTCTAGCTGGTATCCACCATTTTAAAAGCAGAATTATACATAGTGTCTCAGAGATGCTCTACTACAATTGCCCCACTTAATAGATGCTGAAACTGTGGCTAAAAACAAGTTTGGCTCTTAACAAAGATCACAGATCTAGCTCCTATGGCTCAGCAGACAGAAGGCCATCCCAGAATCCTGTGGTACTGGGAAAGAAGGGGTGGGCTACCCTCAATATACAATTCCCTACAGAACACAGAAGGGTGGAAAAGAGTCGCTCTCCAATCATTCCCAGGGTGAGCCTCCAGAGCAGACCCTTATTTAGTGCTCTCCGGTGCCGCATGTTCCTGTTAACAGTGAGCAAGTGCTTGGCATGCATCCCCGCTGCAGCATAAGTCATACAGAGTCAATTAAAGGACATTCAGGGGATGACTGTTTGGCTTTTTTCCTCTTCCTTCTACTGGACATATCTTTTGGCTCCTTCAATGATCAACAGCACCCAATTAGAGAACTGGAAAGGAGGCCATGAGGCAGATATTCTGATGTATGCTAATTCTCAGCAAAGGTTAGTAAGAAAAGTAGAAATCCCAAGACATACACAGCTGGCCAGAAATGAAGTTTCAGAATCATTATGATTAGCGGTTTTCCTAAACACCCCCAGTTCCGTCACTCAAACACAGAGAGTGCATGCACGCAAGCATCAACAGTAATAACACTATCTGCCCATGTCCTGTCTCCATGGCTTGCACCTCTTCTAGTCAACTAAAGAGAAACAGGTATTTACATTTTAAGAAAAAAGAAAAGCCTAACCGTTACCATTACTTCCTGATGATGCAGGAAATATTCCATAAAATACAGTATATGCAGGTCAGTCCTGTGACTCCACTCTGGCCTCTGTCTGTCGGGCCAGGAAGGAGACTTCACAAAACTGTCCATTGTGAATATCCATACATTTTAGACTGTTTAGATGAAAGGCTGGTCCTCTACTAAAGAAGATACATGCAAACTACCATATTAGACTCACAGTATTCTCTGCAAGACCAAGAGTAACACCAAGAAATAGGTTCCATTTAGGACTAACAACATAACTTGCAATATTTAAATACAAGAAAGAGGAGAGGGCAGAAAGACCAGGAAGAACTTTTCTTTGTTCCATGTTTATCAGTATGATGAAATCACCACCATCTAAGTTTCAATACTGAAATATCAGAGCAAGTCCTAAATCCTCTGAATAATCAGTCTTTTTTTTCTTTTTCTTTTCCCCCAGAGTCTCACTCTGTCGCACAGACTGAGTACAATGGCGCAACCTGGGCTCACTGCAACCTCCGCATCCCAGATCCAAGCGATTCTCCTGCCTCAGCCTCAGCTGGGATTACAGGAGTGTGCCACCATGCTTGGGTAATTTTTTTTGTACTTTTAGTAGAAATGGGGTTTCCCCATTTTGGCAAGGCTGGCCTCGAACTCCTGACCTCAAGTGATTCGCCTGCCTCGGCCTCCCAAAGTGCTAGGATTACAGGTATGACCAATCACGCCCGGCCTAACAGTCCAATTTTTAATGATATAAAGAGTATCTCAACCCTCAGCCAAACCCAACTACCCAAACATAACCTAAAGCACTGCCTATGTGCTTTTTTACATCATAACATAAACATATATAAATACCATTTGTGTTTCACTGCATCGGATTATAAACTTTACAACACAGGTTACAATAGGAATTGGGTTTTTTCCAACTTAACGTCAACTTACTAAGATCCATCCACAACCCTGCTTGTATCCCTTGCCTATCCATTTTCATTATTATACAATGGAGTATTAATAATACTACACAACCGATGAATGGTGGATAATCCACCATGATTCTCACGTCCAAGAGCAACTAAGGTGCTTCTAGTTTGTTGCTATCATGAACCATGTGCAATTCCTCTGCCAGTAGAAATCATTACTAGAGTTTCTCTTAGATATTTAGGAGTGGAATTGGTAGAAATCCCTGGATATGCAAATGTTCGTTTACAAGTTGAATGGCAGATTAGTTTCCAAAGCAGGTGTCACCTTTTGATTTTGCACCAGTGATGTTATCACTGTAATCTCACAATGTTTAAAGCCCTATAACACGCCACCAGAGAGAATAAGGAAGTCTACTAGAACTCTCATTCAGGAAGAAGTCAGAATTTTCAGAAGGGATCTCATATTCACAGAAATTCTATGCAGCCAGCCAAGTTCATGGCTGCCATCCACCTAATTATCACCTCAACCAGAGGCTAGCTAAGGACATATTTTGCCTCTGATGGCTCCACAATAAAGAATCTACCCACCTCCGCAACCAATTAATTCCTACTAATTTAGGCCAATCCAAAGAAGCCCACTAGATGCACTTAGTATTTCAAAAATGTATGACTTAACCAAACCTCCATCTAGGGTAAAACTGAGGGAATAAGCCATTTCCACATTGTAATCAAATTTGGCTATCGAATACAGCCTCTTCGTTGGTTAATTTAAAAACCTGTTGGTTTCCTCAAGTGCATAAGGCCTTGTTTTATTCATATAACCAGCCAATCAGGAAAGTCGGCCTATATTGAGAGCTGAGATAATCTCATTGAGGGAAAGGTAAGGCTTAGAGCTATAGCACATCAAGGAGGCTCCTTATAACCAATACATGATCCCCCTCCAAATGCTCTTCAATGGCTTGCTACCAGTACAAATTACTGCATACCCAAGGTGATGCCTTGGTATTTTGCTACCATGCAATTAATAACAATTTCCCCAAAATACTAATCACAAAGGAGAGGCAGGGTGGTATGGATTGCCACATGTGACAGAACAGAGTACAAGGTTATGGTGCCAGAGAATTTTATATAATCTAGAATTTTAACGGTCACCCAGCATTAGCCATGTATTTTTAATGATACTTGTGTTATTTGGATGAAATTACGTAGAACTGACCATATCAAGTAGGTTGTGATAAAAGTCAATGCAGATAGGTGATCTACTGTGCTAACATTTGACTTTCAAAAACATCATTAAAGTGCGGACACTCTATGGCAGCGGTATATAATAGTATTACTTGTTGGAATTTTATTTAAATAAAAGTTAATACACTGGTACTATACCAACCAGAATTAGGTACACACAGAGTCTGGCCTGAACACTTCCCAAGGCGGCCTGGTAATTCCTGAAGCACCAACAGTGCTGAACTGTGTAATGCATGCAGCTGGCCTGACAGCCAACATGATGACCAGGCCACACCATACAATTATAAAATAATACCAATAATTACCAGAACACAGTAGGGTGATCCGGACTGGGTGACGGTATGAACACTCATGAAACTAACTGGGTTGTTAATGCTACAATTAAAGTAGTTGTTGAAACTCAAAAGCTATCAAAAAAGACAATACTGTATCCCTCCTTCTCTGAGGTTTAGATTTCCAAGGTTTCAGTCAGCCATGGTCAACCAAGGTCTGACAATATTCAGTCAAAAAATCCCCAAAATAAACAAACCATAAGTTTTAAATTGCACACCATTTTGTGTAGCATAATCAGACCATGAGCTATCTTGCCCAGGACATGAATGATCTCCACTGTACAGTATGTAGGTATAGGAAAAAAACACAGTCTATATAGAGTCCGGTAATATTGATAGTTTCAGGCATCCACTGAGCGTCTTGAAATGTATCACCCATGGATAAGGGAGCACTACTGTATTCAACATGAATTTTTATTTTTTTATTTTTTGAGACGGAGTCTCGCTCTGTTGACCAGGCTGGAGTGCTGTGGTGCAATCTCGGCTCACTGCAACCTCTGCCTACTGGGTTCAAGCAATTCTCCTGCCTCAGCCTCCAGAGTAGCTGGGATTACAGGTGCCCGTCACTACTCCCAGGTAATTATTGTATTTTTTATAGAGACGGGGTGTCACCATCTTGGCCAGCCTGGTCTTGAACTCCTGACCTCGTGATCCACCCACCTCGGCCTCCCAAAGTGCTGGGACTGCAAGCGTGAGTCACCTACCCAGCCTTCACATGAATTTTTTAAATTCAAAAATACTGATTTATTTGATAAACACCTTACACTAAAACCCTTAGTGGATCATACACAGCCACACACCCAACCAGAACAAGATCGCCTGGTTCCACTCCTCATCAAGCTGTGTCATCTTAAGAAAAATCATTAAGACTGCTCTCTGCCTCAGTTTCCTCACCTGTTAAATGGAAATCAGGACAACACTGGTGTTGGGGGCATTAACTACACAAGTAAAAGGGTTTGTGCTATACTGTAAACATACGGGGCTACCTACATACATTCATAAACTTCTATAGTAATAAATTACTCAAATTTTGGTTCAATATATATTGTTAGCTTTTTGGTTGGAAAAAGAAACAAATAGGTACTTAACATATTTGAAGGTGATCCAGTTAATGAATTTTAAAAGGTTAACACAGAAAGGATGCCAAGTCAAACAAGATGATCAACGTTTTTCAGAACATCTTGAAAACATTACTCAATAGTATAAAGTAAAGTTGAACCAGAACCTCGAAAAAGCTGTTTTACCTGCTTAGGAATAGTGAAGAAAGGAAAACTGCATATTAAAAGCACTGAGGCCAGACACCCTGGCTCATGCTTGTAATCCCAGCACTTAGGGAGGCCAAGGTGAGGTGATCACTAAGTCAGGAAATCGAGACCATCCTGGCAAACATGGTGAAATCCCGCCTCTACTAAAAACATAAAAAGTTAGCCAGGTGAGGTGGCAAGCATCTGTAGCCCCAGCTACTCAGGAGGCTGAGGCAGGGGAATTGGAGTTGGAATTGAACCCGGGAGTTGGAGGTTGCAGTGAGACTAGATCATGCCACTTGCACTCCAGCCTGGCAACAGAGCAAGACTCTGTCTCAAAAAAAACAAAAAACAAAAACAAAACAAACCACTGAAACAAAAGGCTGACAGGTCAAAACTGAAGAGTGAGTAATCACACTTTCAAAGTTCTGACTCTGACAAAATAGTCTTACACGTTGCTAATGTGGTGATTAATAAAACCTTTCAAAGGAGCAACTTGGAAATGAAGGCTAACAAGTCTATAATTCAGTAATTTCTAGAAATTAATACTAACAAACCAATGACAGAGGCAATGATTTGCTTCTAATAGTTTGTTGGTTAATACAACAAACTAACGATAGAAAAACTTCGACACAGCCTGTTTTAATTATTTTGAAGCTTCTTTGACTGGTTTAAATTATCCCTACATACATTTCAAAAAAAAATTATTCTACACCAGTTTCCTGGGCCATGCAATAGACTGATTAGCAATGCTTTGGTTCTGAATTACTGCATGAAGCCGCTGGGGTGGATGAGTTGAGTCCTGCATGTGTGGCAGCTAACACATTCTCTTCATTTCTTGACCTTTGGAGCTTCAAGGCCTTGGCACGTGCTGTTCCCTTTTCTGACTATTCTCTCCTCTGCCTAGAGAGCTCCTGCTTCTCTTTCCACTTGACAGATGGTATTCCAATATAATTTCAAAAGGTAAGAAGGTCGCATTTACTCAACTGTCACGTTCCTTCAAGAAGAATATTTAGTCTTCCTCATCTTTTGTTTTGAGACCGGGTCTCGCTCTGTGTCCCAGGCTGCAGTGCAGTAGCGCGATCTAGGTTGACTATAGCCTCGACCTTCTGGGTTCAACCAATCCTCCCACCTCAGCCTCCCAAGTAGCTGGAATACAGATGTGCGCCACCACAACCAGCTAATTTTTTATACTTTTTGTGGTGATGGTGTTTTGCCATGTTGCCGAGGCTGGTCTCGAACTCCTGACCTCAAGCAAGCCTCCCGAGGCACCTCAGCCTCACAAAGTCCTGCGAGTATGAGTGTGAGCCACCAAATCGGCCTTGCTCATCTGAATAACCCTCATAATGTCACATTGCATTTATACTGTTGAAAGAGTTAGGTGTGTCTCAGAGACAAGCCAGGGCTTCATAAGCCTGAGGTACTCTTACCTGGGAAACCCCACGGTACATACAATGCACCTAACATTTGACATTCTCTGAGAAAGGCAAATGTGTCAAAGAACTCTTCATCTCTTTAAATTTGAAATTCTTATACTAGAAGTAACTCATAATTTACAATAAATTATGGTATCTCAGCACTCATCAAAATGAGAAATTCCTGGGAAGTAGAAGACCTCATCGTCAGATTCTCAGGTAAAATATAATTTTATAAGCACTCAATTTAACACGCAGAAATCTAGACATGATGTTTAGGCCTTTATTAATTTCAGTTTCACCATTTTTTGGGGTTTTTGTTTGGAGGCTGATTTTTTTTTCTGTAACTAAAGAAGTTTTGTGTCTTTCTCAAAATATGTACCTTTTATATCCTGCTAACATAACCTCATTCTGTTACAAAACATTTAAATAAATGTCAAAACTACCTAGAATCCTCCTCCTCTTATTTACGCAGTGAAATCATCCAAGTCCCAATATACCTGTAATCACTGTTAACAATTTCATGTATATTCTTCCTGGCATTTTCCTTAAAAGCTTCATACATCATGAAGAAAACCAGAAATAACTCAAGTACTGCAATGATAAATATGGAACATCATTTATGGCATTCTCTCTAGTGGCAATCTTTACAGTTTTCTGAAATCTCAAATTTTTCCACAATTCAAATGACTTTCTTTAGTAATATGGTAAAAGGAAATCTTAAAATTCACAGAGTATCACAAGGAAACCGGCTGTATCAACAGCACGGAAGTAGAGTCAATCACAAGAGAATTACTCAATGATGGAAATGAGATGGAGCCACCAACATAATTTACGTGGAGCTAAAAGAAAACCTAGAGAAGGTAAATGACAAAGGTTGTAGTTTATGATACTCTCATGGATACCATGGGCAAACACATTCTAACACTGACTAAAAGGCATTTGAATAAAATATCATTTTTTTAAACTTTGTCAGAATTGTCTATATAATATACCATGAGGATAGTTCAAAGAATACCCAGAAAGACTTCTTGCGAAAAGCAAAAACAAACAGAGCATAGGGATACAACAGAAGGATTTCACCACCTTTTCATGCTCATACTGTCTCTGTGGCTGCATTAACTTGGTAGCTCCTATCCACGCATGGCTTTTCACGTCTCCATCAACTAAAATTAAATGAAATACAAAATTCAGTCTCAGCCAGGCATGGTGGCTCATGCCTATAATCCCAGCACCCTGGGAGGCCGAAGTGGGTCAGGAGTTTGAGACCAGCCTGGCCAACATGGTGAAACTCCGTCTCTACGAAAAATACAAAAATTAGTCGGTTGACGTGGTGGGCGCCTGTAATCTCCGCTACTGGAGAAGCTGAGACATGAGAATTGCTTGAACCTGGGCAGTGGAGGGTGCAATAAGCGACGATGGTACCACTGAACTCCAGCCTGGGCAACACAGAGCGAGACCTTGTCTCAAAAACACAGCCAAGCCCCAAAAGTTGAAGCAGCACAGGCAGCTAGTGGCTACTGTATAGGAAAACACAGATACAGAACACTTACAACATCACACAAAGTTCTACTGGGCAGCAATGACCTACAGTGCTGATGATGCTGACCAACATGTCTATTGCCATGTCTGTAGCAGTCCCTCGTCCCTCCGCTGCCCTATTACAAGCTTAGAATCCCCTCCTCACCACCACACCCTATAAATAGGGCAAGGCAGACAGAAGGTGAATCCTTTTCAGGGGGCAAATGCAGCAGCAGGCTGACAAATCACCTTAAATTTAGCAGCAGATGGCTCGAGGCGGTAATCAGTCTAGCTTATAGGGGAGGGGAGAAGGGGAAATAGAGATTGGTAGTGTTAAAGAGCCACAGGCTTATTCAGAAAACTAAAAAGCTGTAGGGGAAACTTCATATAAAACAAATATCCCAAAGGGTGATTTTTATTAGGAATGGTTTTAGGGGCTGGGTGCAGTGGCCCATGCCTGTAATCCCAGCACCTTGGGAGGCTGAGGCGGGCGGATCATGACGTCGAGAGACAGACATCATCCTGGCCAACATGGTGGAACTTCATCTCTACTAAAAGAAAAATACAAAAATTAGCTGGGCGTGGTGGTGGATGATTGTATCCCAGATACCTGGGAGTCTGAGACAAAAGAGTCATTTGAACCTGGGAGGTGGAGTTTGCAGTGAGCTGAGATTTTGCCACTGCACTCCAGCCTGGCAACAGAACAAGACTGTCTCCAAGAAAAAAATATACAGAAATGGTTTTAGGCCACCTTAATGTAGCCTGACAGTAATCATCAACTAATACTCTGAACAAAGTGTCACTAAGACCTAGGCCGAGGTGGACTCACATTTTGCCACCTCCAGACGACACACACACCCACACCACTCCAGGATCACTGTATTGGTGCCTTCACGCACCAAAGGAGATGGACAGTAGCCCTGAAGGGCACATTCATGGCTTCCAGAATACTTCTCATTCACTTCCCTCCAAATTCTGCAAAAGCATCCAAATGCTTCCCTGACCCAAAAGCACGACAGAGCTACCAAGGTGAGAGAGCAGTAGCATGCCTTCAACACCCCAATGCCACTCACCACTGAAACAAAACCAAACACGACAGAGAGATCTGGCGTTTTGTTTTACATAAGGAGGAAGCCATGATTTGCTCAGAAACACCCAGTTACTGGTAGAACTAGAATTACGATCCAATGTCAGTGCCCATTCCAACACATCAAATTTTTGATGCATTCAATATTGCTTGAGATGGCTACAGTCCAGGAATTCTGGTTTAATATGATTTGACAGATTGCAAAGTGACTGGTTGCATAACACAGCCTTTATCATTTCTAAAAAGCTGCCTGAAATAGATTGGCCTTAAGAATTTTCTTTTGTTGACCCTAACTTCGAGTTTGTCCCCCAGATGAAATCCTATACTTTCTCCCCTCTGTCTGTCCCAGGCCTCCCCACCCCCCTGATCCAGCTGGCACAGATCTAGCCTCCATCATATATCACATGCCAGCTCAGAAACTCTTGCTAGGGCTCCTCAGAGACTTCAGAATCCAATACTCTGTGCCCTGACGGGGTAGGGTACGCTTCCTATCCAAACTAACACCTACCACACCTACAGGGCAGCTTTACCAACACCACTGAGGATGACTTGCTGGGAAAACTCAAGAGACAATTCCACCTTCTCTATCTGTCAGAGCCACAGCAGTCAGCTCCCTAAGTCCTAGGGTGAGGCCTAATTATAAGACACTGGCATTCAGAACCTAGAAAGGGGGCAAACCAACTTGAAAACCATTCCTTAGGTGTCTTACTTCATGACAAACTATAGCACTAACAGGACATCATGGGGTAACATATATCTACAACCACAATAATGATCACCGTTTAAAGGTTTACATTCTTCCAGGCACTAAGAACTTGAAATAAATCAACTGCATTAATCCTAAGAATACCACCTCTGAAGGAAAAAAAAAAATCAGTGTCCGATTTTCTGAGCTGGAAAACAACAAAGAGAAACCTAACAGAATGGTGATATCAAATTGGCTGGTTCTTTGAACCCTTGGTGGGACCCTGGGCTACACTTATCGGGATGACAGTGTGATCCTTCAACAATTTCCACTAGCAGACCTAAAGGACTGCAACCTCCTGGCCCGGAGCTGGCAGGAAGGTGGATGCCCAGCCATTCTCTCCAGGAAATCTCATGGTCTGTATTCACAATTCCAGGGAAAACCCAGCCTGCCTTCAGTTTTACATAGCACACATGAGAAGACCCCGCTTGCATTCTCAGAGATGCCTTCTTCAAGGCTATAAAATACAGAGATGTCCTAAGCTCTGTCAACAACTCCCTACCCGCCCAACAGGACAGGCAATCCCTCACACAGACACAAGGTCTAAGAAATCAGCCAGCGGGGATGTCAACATCCACTACCAAGAACAGCCACTTGATGGCAATCTTAACCTATTCCCTTGGAATTCTTCCATAAAGGGAGACCCCAGAAGTCTAGAAGCACCAAGCATTGGCTGCACCATGTGGACAGAGCTAGACAGGACACCCCGGCTGGACCCGTGTGTGCGGCAGTGCAGGTGTGCGGGGATGAACGGTTAAAGAAAGAGTCCCACTCCAGCATGCTCTGTTGGCTTCTTCTCCATCTCTAGACTTCTCTGGGGACTGGGCAGAAGTGGCTGCATGCTCCACAACTCAGGAGCTACAGGCTCTGAAGTCAGACAACTCAGGAGCACGGAAACCTCTCGAGCCCCATGGTGCATAAAAACTGGGTTTCTCATCAGACTGAAATGCAAGTCAGACAGATGGCAAGAAACATGAGAGTAAATCAATGGCAAGCTCCTCCTCCTTACTGTAGAACCTTGTTCTCTAAAACAGAGAAGGGCGGGAGGTGGGGGGTGAAAAACGTGTACTTTCCTTAGAAGGTGGGACACCTGTTGAATAAAATACTCCATCTTGTTCATTTAAATTGTCAAAGAAGGAAACTAAAAACCATGTGCATCTCGTGGAAAAAAAAAAAAGCTCTCTAGTTAAAAATAGAAAAACACTGTAAATTGCTACACTACACACTTCTATTTTTGGTAGCAGGAAGATGAACTGAAGGGCTCTCTGAAACATCAAAACATCAAAGAGTGGGAGGGGGCTGATACCATCACATTACCATAAAATAGTCCACAGTCTTAGCTAGGATAATAACATGTTTCCGCAGAGGATTCGACCTCACTTTGTATGATGATTTCCTAACTCCTGGCTTCTCCATTTATAAAAAGAGTTCAGGCAGAGTGGAGAGTTTGCCAACATTTTCCTCAGAGGGATTCAGAAAGTGCCAGCTGAGAGCCTTCCAGCTAACCCTTTAAAACTCTAACACTTTCCAACTGAGCTAACTGGAAGGCCCTTTCAAATGACACTACGAACAAAGTCATTTTGCGGACGCTGCACTGCTAGGGGAGCCCCTAGGGAACAGACCAGTCAAGATTCACTCTTCTAAATTCACTTCAGAAGGACGCAAGATGCTCTTTTTTAAATATGCATTCAATAGCATGGGTCCCTTGGTGAAAACCCCAATTGCAGAGGATGAAAGGAGACTATGAAAAATAACAGCATTCCAGCCTGGGCAATATAGTCAGACCCCCATCTCTACCCAAACATTTAAAAATCAGCCAGGCTTGGTGACACGTGCCAGGAGGCTGAGATGAGAGGATTGCTGGGGGTGGTGCACGCAAACTGCAGGGAGCCGAGATTGCGTCACTGCACTGCATCCTGGGCAACAGAAAAAATAAAAACAGTTAAATAAATACGTTAAAAAAAAAAGTTAAATAAACGATTGCAAAATGGAGACATTGGACTGCCTTCATGCATCAGAAGGCAGCATAACTTTGAGAGCCATGGAAAGCTAAAGGGAGATTACCACATCAGAGACCGCCAGAGGTAGCCTGGGAGCCTCAGTGCATACGGCCTTCCCGGTCACCAAGACAGGTAGTACCAAGCATGCCAGGCACCCACCTATCTGCAAAAAGGAAATATAGACTCAGTTAAGGATTACTCAGATGACAAGGGCAGGGTGGATTACCCAAGACGACCTGTGTACAGAAACGGCTGAACCAGCCATTACAGCCAAAGCATAAATGATGCAAGAACACTAGTAACAGGTCGGGGAAGAGTGTAGGGAGATAAGCCACAGGGCCTCAAGGCATGCGGGGCATGAGTCACCGTGAAACACAAGAGACAGCAGTCCTTGGATGTCAATGGCAGGGTACAGGTTTGGCCTTGCTGGTTTATAATCAAGGATGGTATGTCACTGGTAAATGCTCTCCGGATGGGCAGGTGCAAGATTATAAAACAGCTCACGTAGCCGGGTGTGGTGGTGGGTACCTGGAGGCTGAGGCAGGAGAATTGCTTGAACTTGGGAGGTGGAGGTGGAAGTGGGCCTAGATCTCACCACTGAACTTCAGCCTGGGCAACATAGGGAGACTCCGTCTCAAAAAAAAAATAAAAAACAAACAAACAAACAAACAAACCCACAGGTCCAGTTTCTCTCCTCATTCCTATACCTCCTTGAATAATAGACCTGTACTGTTTTTAAGATCCTTGGGAAAGAAATTATGAAGAAGCTAAATCTGGGACTCTACGGAAGCATGTAAAAGCCTACAGCGGAAGCTAGGAGGATAGATGAGATTTGGCAGCAGGTGAGCTTAAAAATCAAATTGTAAATTAAGGGATTTATAGACTGTAGGGTAATTTCCCAAAAGCATATCTAGTACTCACTCTTCTGGCTTTAAAGATATACCATACAGGACTCTAAACATTTAATGCGGCTCAAGTAATAACAGGTTATTTCCAAAAGCTAAGTAAAAGGCCATCTAAATTTGAGGGAAATCAGATCTAAGACATTCACAAGCACAGTCCATAACAGTAAATCTGAGAGTAATTAAAGCTACTTAAATACACATATCACAGATTTCGAAGATTTGGGAAACACATTAGGTCTTTCCCTAGCAGGAAACAATATCACTTTACAAGAAAAAATGTTTTAAATAATAAATCCTATTCACAAACAAGTCACCTCTGGCTGTAGGTGGCCCTATCTGGTGACCCTGCAGGGTCTTTCCTTTCTATTACATGAAAAGAATAAAAAATGCCTGGGATTCACAATAGGCAGATAAGATGAATTACTGTTTAACAAATAGGATTCCCTCAACCTCAAAAGAGCTCAAATAATCCCACAATGCTTCCCCAAATAATCTATGACAACAGAATCATCCTTCCACCGCCACCACAAGTGCCATCCCCCACTCAAAAGCAGGC
Source organism: Cacajao melanocephalus (assembly GCA_963573385.1). Lineage (NCBI taxonomy): Eukaryota > Metazoa > Chordata > Mammalia > Primates > Pitheciidae > Cacajao > Cacajao melanocephalus. Next base: position 30,174 of record CAUYLG010042766.1, read on the forward strand.
ACTCCATCCAACCTTCTCAAAGGTCAAACAGCTCTACAAGTTTCCTGACTTAGCAGGAAAATGTTCTAGTATCACACAAGCAAAAAAGAAAAACACCACCACCACCAACAACAACAACAAAAACAAGGTGCAGATTAACACGGAGATTAATTTAATCTACAATTAGAATGGAATAAAACTGTCACCATCTCCAAGGCCTGCAGAGACTGTAATGTGCTCCCCACAAAGTCTTCTGTTGAAGCTCTAACCCCTAAGGTCTATGAGGAGCAATCCTATCCCACCACGGGCACTGCTGTCTTGGCATCCTCAAGGGCGGCAAGGAGATCATGGGCTCCTCGCAGGAATCAATCTAACTAAATACACACTGTACTAGCAAAAGACATGACCTACAGATTTATCTGCAGAGTGCCTCTGGGAAAAGCCAAGTCTGGGACCCTAGTTCCAGAACTTTTAATGTTAACACGTCCAGGCTGAGTATTCTGAATACACGCAGATTAACAACAGTGGTGGTCAATGTGTTACACGAGAAAGGTGACATGGAAGAAAATCAGAACAAAGCCTGCTCCAAAGCCATCTGCTCCGGGTTTGCACAACAGTTCAGAACAAAACCATGATGCCAGCTTAAGAGAGAGTCTGACTCTAAGAACGTCACCATCTTTCCAATCGCAGGGTTCCTATTCAAACACTGTGCCTACATAAGCCACTTCTGGAGCCGCTAAGGGGGCACACATAGGCCTCTGGTCTTGAGGCACTTTCAGCCCCCAACAGACACTCTCAGACATCTGGCACATTCTGGGCAAACATCATACACCAATCTATAAGCATAACAGCTCTGTTACAATAGAGACAGGGGTGTTGACAGACTCCAAACGAGCACATACATTTAAATAAGTCAACTGGCCAGGCGAAGTGGCTCATGGCGGCAAAACCAGCAGGAGGGAGGATCAACTGAGGCCAGGATCCTGAGGTTACACGGTGCTCCAGCCTGGGTAGCAGAGCGAGACTGTCTCTAAATAAAAAAAAAATAAACATGTCAACTGTATGAAAGGGAGAAGGAAGGAAGAGGAACCTTTTCAGGGTGATAGGAAGGTACTCTACACTAGAGTGTTGGTCACTCGGTTAGGTGTGTATGCTTGTCAAAACAAGATACAGTCGAGATACATGGTTTCACAGCTTTTCCTTGGTTTAAACACACACACACATACACACATACACACATACACACACACACACACACACACACACACACACACACACACAGATCTAGAGTCAGAAGTTCTGAGTTCAAACCCCGATTTGACAACTTCTCTGCTACCTGGCCTTGTACAAGCTGCATAACACCTGAGGCCCATTACACTAACCCAAAAGAGTAGTAAAAGTATGAAAATCATTCATTGAGAATTAAGAGACAATTTTTTAAAACTTTTTCTTAAAAGCCCAATTTTAATTTAAACTACCAAGCAACCTACCTTGTACCAAAACAGAGATGCAATGAATGTGGTTCAGAAAGCAAGGATACAAGGCTGACCCAATTCCAAGAAATTCCCTCTGGCTATGGGGAAAATAAAATAAGCTGACATCTGGGAGCCTAGGGTGTCACGGTGTGAGCATTTCTAAAATGAAATCTGGAGTCCCAGTTGGCAGACTCTCAGTCCCCCAACAGAGAGAGGCACGTCCACAGCATGGCAACAAGAAGTGCCGGGGAGGGGGCGGGGGAGACGTGGGTGGCATGCAGGTGAGCCGCTGAGCATGCTCATTCACACAACACAGACCTGGGAGATCCCAGGCACCGGAAGAGAGCAGCAGTCAACACAAATGAAATTTACCTCTCAAAGAGTTTACAGTCAAATGTGGCTAGACAGGAACACACACACACACACACACACACACACACACACACACACACACACACTTCCTCCCAGTACTACAATGTCAGGCAGTGAGAAATGCTGTGCAGAGACTTCATAAGCACTAATGAGTAACAGAGGCAGGTACCTTTTTTACTAGGATGTTCAAGGAACATTCCGGGGTATGGGGGCATTTGAAGGAGAACCTGAAATGTACAGAGAGATCAAGTCACAGACGCTGGAAGGGAGAGAATTCTCAACAGAAGAATCAGCGAGAGCTAAACAGAGTATGCTTTGTGTAGTTAAAGTAGCAGGAAGACTGGAGAGGGTGAGGCAGAGAGAGGGACAGATAGAGAATGACAACAGAGTGATAGGGGGTGGGGCACACAGGCAATCAAGTGGCCAGCATGAGGACATATTTAGCATTCAAATTAAGAGGATGGGCAGGCACACCAAAATCAGAAAGAACACCGCACAGACTAAGTTACACTTTTTTGGTTTTTTTTTGGACAGAGTCTCGCTCTGTCGCCAGGCTGGAGTGCAGTGGTGCAATCCCTGCTCACCGCAACTTCCATTTTCCGGTTTCAAGCAATTCTCCTGCCTCAGTCTCCCAAGTAGCTGGGACTACAGGCACACACCACCATACTCAGCTAATTTTTTTTTTTTTCTATTTTTAGTAGAGACAGGGCCAGGATGGTCTCGATCCCTTGACCTCATGATCCACTCGCCTCTGCCTCCCAAAGTAGTGGGATTACAGGCGTGAATTTACATTTTTAAAGGCTAGTGCTGGCTGCTGCCTGGAGGAATACAAAGGCAGAAGCTGAGAGAGCACCCGCGGCTGCAATACAACCCAAGCTAGACAATATGACAACGTGGAACAGAAGCAGGGGTGCAAGTTTAGAATCGAAAGGGACTGTGAGTCTCAAATAGGGTAGCTAAGGACTGGAGCAATGGCTCGCACCTGTAATTCCAACACTTTGGGAGGCCAAGGCAGGAAGGAGGATCGCTTAAGCCCAGGAATTCAAGACCAGCCTGGGCAATACAGCGAGACCCTTCTCTCCACGAAAAAATACAAAAATATTTGCTGGACATGATGGCACACGCCTGTAGTCCCAGCAACTCGGATTACATATGTGTGTGGGGGTAAGTGGGGGGTCCTAAAGGGGAAGAATCGCTTGAGCCCAGGTGGTCCAGGCTGCAGTGAGCTGTGACTGCCCACACTGCACTCCAGCCTAGGGAACACAGCATGACCCTGTCTCTAAATAAATAAAACAGGTTAGCTAAACCTGAATGCAAAATCTGAAAAAAGACGTTAACAGATGACTCCAAAGGTTTGGCCACCACAACTAGTAAAAAGGAACCGCCACTTATTGAAAAAGGGAAAGGGTAGGGGGGCCAGAAGCAGATGACAGACATTGCAGATAGTTGGCTTTAGGACATCTTAAGTTCATGAGGCCTATCAAAAAACCACAGCAGGCCAGGCACAGTGGCTTACACTTGTAAGGACTTTGGGAGGATCAGCTAATCCCAGGAGTTCAAGATCACCCTGTGCAACACAGGGAGATGCCATCTCCCCAAATAATTTAAAAATTACCTGGATGTGGTGGGGCCCACCTGTGGTCTAAGATACTCGGGGAGATAAGGCAAAAGGACACATGAGCCTGAGAGCTGAGGCTGCAGTGAGCTGTGGTCGAGCAAGTGCATTCAGGCCTGGGACACAGAAGGAGACTCTACCGCTAAAAAAAATAATAATAAAAATAAAAATAAAAAATAAAAAATAAAAAATAGGTGGGTGCAGTGGCTCACGTCTGTAATCCCAGCACTTTGGGAGGCCCGAGCAGGTGAATCACCTGAGGTTGGGAATTCCAGACCAGCCTGACCAACATGGAGAAACCTTGTCTCTATTAAAAATACACAATTAGCCAGGTGTGGTGGCACATGCCTGTAATCCCAGCTACTCTGGAGGCTGACGCAGGAGAATCACTTGAACCTGGGAGGCGGAGGGTGCAGTAAGCCAAGATCGTGCCACTGCACTCCAGGCTGGGCAACAAGAGGGAAACTCCATCTCCAAAAAGAATGAATAAATAAAATAATTTTAAAAATCAAATGCAGCAGTCAAGCAGGCAGCTGGTGTTCTGGGGATGTTCAACCATGGTAAATGCTGCTGAATGAGCAATCACAGCCCAGAATAAAGGAAACGTGGCTTAGGCAATCACTACTGACCTTGATAAGTGGCCCAACGTGAGGGGTTCAAAGGTGAATGGCAAAGGAAGGCTGGAGGATATTAATATGAATATAAATAGAAGGGCATGGACAAAAACCCTTTAGACATTTTCTTTGGGGGGATTCTCCTATAAACTAAGAGAAGGACAGAGCAGGCAGGAAATACAAGAATCAGGGAGGCTTTACTTTATTATTGGAAAATTAAGAACATGTTTCTAAAATGGTAGAAATGAACCAGTAAAGAGGGGAAAATAATGAAGAAAGGAGGGATCGTTTCCAGTGTGATGCCATGGGGGAGGGGTGATTAATTCTGTCTACAAAGAAACTAGAGAGACCCTTATAGAAGGAACTTCAGCTTTAAAAAAGAAAAAAAAAAAAAATCCCAAACTGGGCATGATGATACATGCCAGTAGTGCCAGTGACTCAGAAGCTGAGATGGGAAGATTGCTTAAGCCCAGGGATTTGAGGTCAGCCTGGGCAACATAGCAAGACCCTGTTTCAAAGAAAAAAAAATCTAGACTACAACAAATTTCGATCCATTTGCCTTCCACACTTCTCTGAAGCTGAACTTCTGTAAGCACTGACAAGCAGGAAAACACTGTAAAAAACAGGCCCAACTCAAGCTCAGACTGCTCTCCCTTCCGTCTCCCCACACACACCACCTCCTCCGCCCTACAGCCTACTCCACTCCCAGGTGACACTACCTGAGTGTTGCATCCCTCCTACTTAAAGCAGTCCAGGATTTTATGAAAATGATGATGCAATCAGGGAAACAGAGCGCAGCTCACTGAGCTGACAAAGGAGGCGGGCTGAGAGAACAAGAGGGGCAGTGGGTGTCTAGCACAAAGTGACCCGAAAGAGGAGCACATTAACCTCCTCAGGCACCTTCATTCTTAACGCTCCAGGAAATGCATGCGAGCAGCCATGCCTATGAGGAAGCGTGGCGCCTCACTGTCACTTAAATTGGATTTCTCGTTCCAATCGGGCTTCAGCATGATCCATGCCTTCCCGTTAAGGTTCTCATCAAGGCTCAAAATTCCTCATCTGTAAAATGATGAGTTTGACCTGTATACCTCTAAAAAGACTCTTCCTGCTCTAACAGTCCTTAATATTGCACACCACTCCTTTGGTGCCAGACCCATACAAGTGACTTGGCCACCAACACTGGCCATTGCAGCCATTTGTCACACTAGATTCTGACACCAAAGGTCCAGCCAAATATTTGCTGACCCCTGCCACCCCAAGCTCTTGCTCAGAAAACTCTCCCATCTTTCAAGTCCCCTTTGCAAGGTTCATGGAAATGCAACTTTTCCTGTATCCTAGGACTGGGCCTCTGGCATCCCCTGCCTCCCTGCTAGCCTCCTGCACTGACCCATACACCTGTTTGGTTTTTAAAGCATTCATCCTACAGTATTTTATGCTGCTTCACAGATGTTAAGTTGTACCTATTTTTCTCATGTTAAAACACGCATCTCATAATTAAGATATCCCACATTCATAACTGGAAGCATTGTTTGGTTCTTGCTTACTGATAAATAAAATAATGGTGCATCACTCAATGACTTCTTAGAGGAGATGAAATAAGGTATGAGGACTTGGCCAAAATAAGCAACCTGAGATCAGTTTTTATACTCACAATGCCTCCCACATAGCAGAAACTCCAATACTGATAGAACTTTTCACAACAAATGTAGCTTGCATAGTAAACAAAAAATAAGTTGTTTTGAACTGTTACGCCCTTCATTTCAGCCAGCTTTCTTTCACACACGGTGTGTCATCACATCAGGGGACACAGGAGAGGAAAAGAGAAGTCTGGAGGCCAAGACACAGGAGTGTCAGAGAAAACTCAAGCTGCAGCTGGCCTCCCTACAGCTTACGGAGAAGGAGACTAGCGCACAGAAATCAGCACTTCGGTAAAGCAGAAGCAGGAGCCACTTTCTTCAAATGAGAATGATAATAATAATGATAATGATAAAGTAGGGACCATCCCTAGAACAGCTAGACCTGAAAGTCTCCAGCAAAAACAGAAGGGACAGGTGTCCCCCTTCACAGACGGAAGGTTACTACATACCCCAGACGCTCATTTCAAATACAGCCCATAAATAAACGTGCATAAATCAAACCATGTGACCTCACTTTTTAATTCTGACTCACAAATATGGTTTTATGACTTGTGTGAATATATTCTGTGAACAATGAAATCACAGTTGGGCCCACATTTCATTCCATACACAAGAAGAATCTTTGGAAATGACTGAAAGATTCTGAAAGGAGTTCAAAATTGCATTTCCAGAAGGGGGACTGGCGGGGGTGGGGGTGGGGTTGGCTACAGAATGTCCTGTATCTGCACTTGCAATATTGGTCCTTGGCTACAAATTGGCAGCTGTTGCCAGAACGTCCATGCACCGTCCCCCCAGTGAGAGGGCAGGCAGCCAGAGCAACAGCAGCATTAAAAACACAACACTCTAAGTGAGGAAATGGAAACTAATGGATGCATCTGTGTGTCTGTGACTAAGAGAGGAAGACAATCAACTCCGAGTCTACATTTTTTGATATAATCTATCAATTCAATTACAAACCATAAATAAAGGCCAGAAACATGATCAATAAATACTTACCATGCCCTTCCAAATTTCTAGTTCCCAATAAAAAATTCCACTTACCTACTTCCAAAGAAACAGCTACTTAAAAAAGTCAAGTCTTCCTACAAATTCTTATTTTTGGAATGCTATCTTTATGAAAAGATCCAAAATTACATCTCCTTATCTATGTGGTGGCTAAAAGCGTGGGAGCTGTAATCCAGAAAGTGCGGGAGCTCTGATCCAAAAAGCCTGCGTTTATATCCTGGCACTTCCACTTAATAGTTGGGTAGGCAAACTGCTAATCCATTCTTAGTATACAGTTTCCTCATCTATAAAATTGCTTGTTCTGAAGACTAAATGAGTAACAGCTAAAGTACTAGAACAATAACTGTAAAATAATGAGAACTCAATGTAGGCTAGCCATCACAACTACTCCCTGGGGTAAGTCTAAGGAAATGAATCCAGGGTCCCTTAAATCTCGTCAAGAGTGTTTTGCTGGCCAAAGGACTTGATCTGAGATGACATTTATAGGAAGCAAATGAAATTCTAATACAGCTAATAGCTCCCCTCCCTGACCGTGTAATTATGTGTACTCACTATTTGTGTAGCATGTTATTATTTAAATGTCCCTAATTTCAGCCCCAGCAGGCCAAGGGCCCTCGAAGAGTGGCCAAGGTCTCAGCCTCTGCCAGTCCTTTCTAAAGCTTTTGTCAATTTATTACATCCATGAAAAGTGGCATTATCTACAACAGAAAGTAGACACACAATCAGCAAATCTTACCACCTCACGCGTAAGCCAAGCAATAACCAACAAGCTGTAATGATGGCATCAGTTGCTGCACAGACAACTCACGAGGCTGTTCAAAACTCCCATTTCCTACCAACAGTAGGGCCAAAAAAAAATTTCATTCCTTGTCACTATATAACTACAAAAACAAGGCTGATAGCAAACATGGATTTTACGACATGAAAAACGAATTGTCTCCACTATCTTGTGTCTGCTTGGGTTATTACGAATTACAGACCTGCAGAACCAGGGCAGCAGAGCTCACCTGCTCAGCTATGAGCTGCAGTGTTCACTCACTGTTTCCAAACATTGGATACCCAACCGCCTTCACACAAAAGAAGGGCAAAGGGCTGCTTGTTCCTTACACCACCATGCCAATAATTCAGAAGAACTCACATCTATTTTATTTACAAATTAGATAAAAATTCTGTAAAATCCGTTCCACCGTTATTTTTAAATATTACAGTAAAAACAAATGATTTTTCCCACGAAAGCTTCCAATAATCCAGTATTATTTTCCAATAATAAAAGATCCAGAAACAATGCTGTTTAAAACAGGAAATAGGAAAAACAAAACAAAACATCTTCTTTTCAATATTCCTGTTGCAAAGCTCCAATGCACTTTTCATGCATTCTGTCTTGAAAAACAGTACTGGATTCAAAGTTTCAGGACTTCAGCTGCCATTCCAATTCTGCCACTGTGAATTCAATACCTGTGTGACTTTAAGAAAGTAACTACCACACCTAACAGTCATAAAGGCCCCATAGTCAGATGGGGCTTTCAGCTTACAGATGGAAGTGCCAGGCTCTCAGAGGCATGTCACTGTCCCCAAGCTCAAAAGCATGAAAGAGGACACAGAGGCAAAAGGTCCCACCACCACCCACCACTCTCTGGGGTGAAGGGACACGTTCTCACACTTGCCTGACCAGCATCATATGCCACCTCCTAGCAATGGCTCTGGACTGGACAATCTTAAAACCCCACCACCAGACAAATTTCTGTGACAATTAAAAATGAACCAGTGGAAACACCGACATTTGAAAAGGGCTCTTACAGGGTGGAAACTAAGCAAAAAAAAAAATAAAAATTGAGAAAAGCACAGAACTTTCATGACTTAAAAGCACTACAGTCCATCTCCTGTGATATGCTTTGGCTGTGTCCCCACCTAAATCTCAACTTGAATTGTATCTCCCAGAATTCCCACATGGTTGTAATTGAATCATGGGGGACAGTCTTTCCCATGCTATTCTTGTGATAGTGAATAAGTCTCAAGAAAACTGATGGGTATATCAGGTGTTTCCACTTTTGCTTCTTTCTCATTTTCTCTTGCTGTTGCCACGTAAGAAGTAAGGGCCTTTCACCCCCACCTCCCTGATTCTGAGGCCTCCCCAGCCATGTGGAACTGTAAGTACAATTAAACTTCTTTTTCTTCCCATTCTTGAGTATGTCTTCATCAGCAGCATGAAAAAAAAACCTAATATGCCCTGCCTCCACTCCCACTAACCTATCCTCCGGTTTCATTTGACATTTAAATGTTTCTATGAGATAGTACATGAGTGATGGATGACTATAAAGTATCCATTTAAACTGAACGGATTTACAGAAGAGCATGCATATACATACACACATATATACAAAGACACACACACACACACATCCATATGTATATGCACAACACAGCTTGCAGTTACAACTACCCCTACTCCCACAATCTCACCAGTCCAAAAGTCTTGGTTTCTCCCTACCGTTTCAGCTTACTCTGGATCACACTCCCGAACACCTACAGAAGCTCTTCCCATGATACCAATTCTAGTTTCTTGTTCTTCCCAGCAGCTCCCCAAAATAAGAAAGCACATTTTAACATGGTAGCTGCCTTCAAAACAATGATTTTTTAAGAGACAGTCTCGCTCTGTTGCCCAAGCTGGAATACAGTGGTGTGAACATATCTCAATGCAGCCTTGACCACCCCTGGGTTCAAGTAATCCTCCTGCCTCAGCCTCTTGAGTAGCTGAGACTAGAGGCATCTGCCACCATGCCTGGCTAATTTTTTATTATTATTATTATTATTATTATTATTATTATTATTTGGAAAGACAGAGTCTCACTTTGTTGCCCAGGCTGGTCTTGAACTCGTGGGCTCCAGCAATCCTCCCTCTTCGGCCTTTCAAAGGGCTAGGATTATAGGCATGAGCCACCACAGCAAGGAAAATGATTCTTAAAGCACACTCAAGTTATGTTTACTCAGACTGCTATAGAAATCCAACATACAGAATAAAAAAAAAATAAATGTAACCTTGGACTGCTGCCTTCACAAAACCCCATGGGCAAAACACAAACTAGAAAAAGGCATATTCACAGCAATTTCACAACCAAAAGAGATGCCTCTGTGTCTCTGTATTCTTTGTAAAGACTTAAAGTCTTTATCTGGATGAAAAGCAAACTAGCATGACAAAAACTAACCGTCCCTTATGAAGGTGGTGCCAGAATAAAAAAAAAGCCTTCAATGATCCCAATGGGGGCATCTTTGCCAACTTAGATTTTCTCCTCAGTATCGTTGAGCCCTCGACTATGCCAAAGCTACACCTACATTTGGCCAACTGGCTAACAGCACTGGTTGTTTCTGGAATGACAAATGTTAGCGTTTGTTCGTTCACTCAAATTTCACCTTTATTAAATCAAGGACAACTGGCTAACTTCTTGTCCTAAAAGCTGGTGTTTCCCCCTTAAGAAAAGATGGGTGTTTTTGCTTCCACTGTTGGCAATTCCGAGAAACACTAAGGCATTATACCACTCCTGAACAGCACCGTTCAGCATCAAAACCACACAATCTCAGCAGTGCAGCCACCATTGCTCCACTCTAAACACCAGGACTAAGTGATCTCCTTCGTATCCGGCCCCCCACATTTAAGCAAGAAACTACGGTCAACAGAAATCAATGACAATAAACACATCAAATGTTCTCCAACTTGACGCAAGATTTTTAGTTTACTATAGTATCAAGCAACAAATGGCTAGGGTACCTATCTGCTGGAGACCCACATAAAAAGGCAGACTGCTTTATAAGAAGCAGCTATGAGGGTCTAAATTGGATGCTATGGCAATAGATTCCACAACTTACTTTGTTTTCTGCAAATGTTAAGACTCAAAATGGGCCTTTCCCATACATGCTGGCTCAGATTTGTTGAGGGACGCACACATGACTGAGCCACTATGGCCTTAATGGTTGACCTCCAAAGCCAAGTCACCCATAAGAAAGAAAACCCAGGAGGGTGGGCAGAGGCTCTTGTTTCAAGTCACGCAATAGTGGAAGGAGTCTCAGGAAACTCTGCCATGGCCCCATAAAAACAAAGAAGCAACAGGTACTGCCTGTGAGCACTCGTTTCAACAGGAGGCTGCCAGATAACTCACCTTACAACTAAGGTGGTGGGAAACAAACTGGAAGCCATGGTGAACCTCTCCTTTTGCACCTTGACACCCCATTTTTGCTGACTCTCCTAAGACCAGAGCCACAGCTCTCAAAAAAGAACAGAACCAGATCTTATCTCCTTGCCCCAAGGAAGCATAAACCAAAACATGGTCAATTCATTCACTTTAACTGTAATCCCGATAAGTGCACAAAGAGATTATAGAATTTCACTGCATTCCCATGATATATAATAGTAAACTACAAGCACATGTTTATCCTCAGATGCTTTTCCTTAGATGACTTCATCTGTACCGTATGAACCCTGTTCAAAAGAGATATGAGAGCAAACTCAGATTGGAACAAGTTTCTTTCCAGGCATCTAGGAGCCAAGTGATAACCATCCAGGAAGAAGCACACTTCTGAAGACATGGGAATTCTACGTCACAGCATGCTTGTCCCACTACAGCAACCTGCCCGGCCTGGAAGCAGGGATGAGAAGGCTGTTGGGCCAGAGAGCAGGAAAGTCAGTGCACAGAAAGATTTAGGCTATGTCCTATATAACCAGGGGACAAGAACTAAAGACTCCGCATTTCAGCAAGATCATCAAAGAGTTCTACTCATGTACCTGTGTGGAAAGACATATACACATAGAAAAACCAGCAAGATAGGACCTACAGAATAGACTAAGGCATTCTGTCCACTATATAATGCAGCACATAAAAGAACATAAAAATAAGCCTATAAACCCAACAGGATGTCTGGAGTGCAGATTCACCTAGCCTACAGACTGCCCTTAGGTGCCCAGACTAGGAAACACAAGCTGCCAGAACACATCCAATTCAGAAACAAGGTCATGCCCAGAGATATTGTACGTTCCAATAAGATATTCCAATGAGAGTCAACTCACCATTCACAGTTTTCAGGCTCCCAGCAATGCCTTCCCCATGCTGCCTCTTCTGGGCATTCTTGAACTCCTTCAGAGACAAATAAAGGACTTTACGTACCACCCGTTCTTCTGACCACGGAATCCCATCACTGTCATCCTGGAGAAACATAAGAAAAGAGAGGAGTTACTGAATAGAAAGCAAGCCAATATTCAGAGTCAAAATAAACGTTCTTTTAGAGGAATTTTCAAACAAGGTCAGAATTACACCCATAAGGTAAAGGGACAATAACCTTTCTGGACAGACCTCGAACAAAAGTGAACCCACAGGCTGCTGAAAAGAATGAAAGCAGGCTGGGCGTGGTGGCTCACACCTGTAAACCCAGCACTTTGAGAGACTGAGGCAGGTGGATCACCAGAGGTCAGGAGTTCAAGACCAGCCTGGCCAACATGGAGAAACCTTACCTCTTTTTTTTAAAAAAAAAAAAAAGCAATACACAACTATCTCACTTCTTTAAACACCCCAAATCCAAATACCTTCATCAATTAATAGACAGTAGTTTTATATTTCTGACAAACTTCAGAAAAAGGTGTTGTCATACCCACGACCACAAGGAAAATGAATCATTTTACTGGAGAGTTTTATAAAGTGAGCAATACCACCATGTACACTGCAATACAAATATGTAGAGAACTCTTAAAAATGTTGCTGTCTCCCTTGGGAGTTGAAAGGATACAGCAGACATAGATGATGTGCATTCAAGGAATTCACAGTCCAGTCAGAAGACATGGAATCGGATCTGCATTGGACACTTAAGTAAAAGAATTACAAATAAAAGGAGAGAATACTACAGAAGACAATCGATCTTGGTGGCATACAACTGGCATGAATTTTTTTAAGGTACACATTAATGACGGTTCTTGAAGGTCTCATTTAAAAGTAGTAAACTTGTGTCTGTTGCTCCAGATTGAATGTAGAGATGGCAAAAAACGAATAGCCACCCCAGAGACTATTCCAGCAATTCCAGTTATAAAGACATAAAGAAAGATTCAAATTTCAAAAGCACTAAAGAGGGGAGAAAAAAAATTATAGAGACTTGAGACAGAGCAAGAGGTAGAAAGACAGATGTGGTTGACAACAGTAACTAAAGCAAGGTAAATGAGAAGAAATACATGTTTAAAGAACCAGCAGATTAAGTCATTATAGTTTTTATTATTAGAGGATGATTCACATGGCTAAGGATAATGAGAGGTTCAATTCTGTAGCTATCTGCACACTGTCTGTTAATCTAAGAAGGACTTACATTCACACACCTACATGAAAGACTTAAGCATTTTATAATAGTTTATTTTAGAAATGTAAGAATTTGAGCACAGATATTTTAGGCCCTAAAAGAATAAGAAAAATGGCTGGGCGCGGTGACTCACACCTAATCCCACCACTTTGGGAGACGGAGGTGGGTAGATCAAGAGGTCAAGAGATCGAGATCATCCTGGCCAACAAGGTGAAACCCTGTCTCCACTAAAAATACAAAAAAAAAAGGAAAAAAACTAGCTGGGTGTGGTGGCACGCGCCTCTAGTCCTAGCTACTCGGGAGGCTGAGGCAGGAGAATTGCTTGAACCCGGGAGGCAGAGGTTGCAGTGACTGAGATAATGCCACTGCACTCCATCCTGGTAACGGAGCAAGACTCCGTCTCAAATAAAAAAGAGACAGAAAAGAAAGAAAAACATTAATATCCCAGGTAAAATCATGATTGTAGATATTCAGTTTCCCTTTTTTCAAAGAGAAGGCCAAATATCTCATGGGCAGTCTGGTGCTGTTCTACTTGTTTACACAAAAGCATAGGTTTTCACTCCCTAACACTGAAGGATCATGGAAAACTTCCAGGGGACTCAATAAGAAGGCTAGATCATCTGAGATCTCCTCCAGCACTTATATTCCTATACCCTGCACACAAACTTCATTTTAGAAATCCAGCCACAGAGACTCTAAGCCCTAAATAACTTAAGCCGCACTTTTGTTAAGCTTCAAGGATTTCCTAGAATGAGAGTAATTCTCCATCTCCTATAGCAAGGGGAAGAAAGACCTGAGGAAGGAAGCTAGGATTTCCACCTTCTCCTTGACATCCTTCATTCCCAGAGGCCTGCCAGTCTGAGATTTCTGATTGCTGGGCAGTGCCTGGGCAGTGCCTCTAGAAGGAGGAGGTACATCCTGTCTTCCTCTCGACTCTCCTGAGACAACCAAGACATGCACAGACTGGGGTAGGGGTCAGGGTTCAGACGTGAAGGCTAAGAGAAGTCCGCAAACCTTGCCTCAACCTCACAAGAGAACCACAATTTCTAACCTGCTCCTGGGTGTGGGTCACTGGAGACTTTCCCAATCCAATGATTAAAACCCGGAAAAATGCAGCACTCTGACCAGACTCCATTTGAGGAACCCAAATAACCAACCTGAGTAAAACGCAGCTGACTTGACAGAACACATGAAAAGCATGACATAGCTGAGTTAATCTTTACAGTAACTCCCTTGGGTTTGCAAGAAAGCTCTCCTAATATATTAGCTGCAACTGAATGATGGTGGTAAACCGCAGGAGGAGTTAATGCTTATTAAGCTGAAATCTACCTCTTCAGTAGCCTCATCTATTCACCAAGGCTGCCAGGCAGAATTCTCTTCATCACCACCAGGTTCCTATTCTCATTGTTCAAATCTCCACAACAAACAATGACACAACTATTATTTCCTACATGTACACAGTTTATAAATTATAAGGCCCCAAAAGAGCTTTCAACGTAAAACTTCCATCACGATTTATCACATCCTGTGCAGGATGGTGCCTTCACCCCAACTTCGGGCTCCAGTTGAGAGAATTATTCCCCCTACAACTAATGTCTAATTAAAACATAAACCATGTGGGGTGAAAACTGCGGCAAAGGAAGCGCATTTAATGTTCAGTTACTGACACAAGCAGCTTCATTACACCTATAAAGTACTTTAAATACAGGAGAAGCAAATCCATGACAAAGATTATGGGGTTTCAAATGCTAGACATTAAAATTCAAACTTAAAAACACACAATACACAAGTGTTCTTTTGTCATCTACAGTGAAGGCTGAGACTTGTCACCTGCTTCCTTAATGCTGACGCAAGGCACAAATCTACTAGACAAGTTGACTCTGTGCTGTTCACAAAATTATTACTAGTAGGTAGTAATTCCAAATAATCCCAATTAAGCTGCCTTTCCCAACTGTAGAGTCATGGTGAATCATGATGACCTTGTGCTCCTCTAGCAGAAGGCCAGATGCAGACAGCAAAGGTGTGCCTGCACTCAACCTACCCAAGACAGGGCAGAGGAGGGCCAGAAGGAACGTCCTTCCAGTTTAATGCAAACTCTGCTGTAGCCATGTCATTTGTTAGGATCAACTAGTACTGAACGCTCTAAAAAACAGCCCACATTGAACTCTATCATCAGAGGTCAAGTAAACCCAAAATACATATGCCAAACACAGAGCTTCCTGTCAATTTTCTTTCTCAATAGCTATCTTAATTAGCCATTTAATTATGGGGCAAGGAAATCATTTCTCTTGTTCACCACTGTATCCCAGGTCCTAAAACATGCCTGATATGTAAGAGCTGAATAAACAGTTCTGGAATCAATTAGACACTCAACAGAGCTCAGTCTCACTATTCCCACTGACATTTATTTACCCCGACTGGCCCTGCCTGTGTCTAATCTCAGGCAACACCCAGGGTCGGAAGTCACACTGCTATCCTCATAAAATACTCCTGACGGTGAATAATCCCAAAGGGCCCAGCCACACATCTGAGTCTGAGCAGAGGCTGGTGTCCTACTAGAGACATCCTTCCTCCACAGTGCTGCCACCACTCTTTCCTCAGCCACTACGCAGTGTTCCCTGCAAGAAAAAGTGCCCGTCTAGACATCCACATGGCCTTACATAGCTAACAACTCTGTCATACTCCCTTCTGCTCAATACTGACCAATTATTCCAGCTACTCTTCCCCATCCCACCTACGACATCTGTTCAGGCTCCTTCTATGTTTCCCAGCAATCTCTCATGACGCTCTTCCCTCACCCCCGATATCCAATAACTCATTCTCAATCACACGTTCAAGTCAACTAATATCCCATTTACACCTCACTGTCTGAAAATCCAAATCATCCACTTGCCCTCTGTAAACCACTGCAGGTCCCTTGGCTCCCCAGAGGTAGAATCAGTCAGGGTTTGACAGTGCAGTGCAAAAAATAGAGAGACGTCTTGGCCTGCTCTGGAATGGCCCACAAACCCAAGCACCCCATCCACTCTGGTTAGGATCAGCTTAATATAGAAGACAAAGGAATAAGACCTTTAAAGGAAAAGCGATGGCTCCTTTTAAACTGAATGATTATTGCCACTTATTTGAACATAACTGGAGAATTTCTTATCAAAAAGAACAACTGGTCAGGAATCAAACTTGTAAATGTCATAACATTTTTTACTAAAATTAGTAAATAAGGACTATGCCAAGTGGTTATGGTACAGGTGATCTGTGGGCCACAACATGGTGTTGCAAGGATATGGGGATTTGTTTAATCTCTAACCTGGACTGTGAGCCATTCTACTTAAAGGCAAAAAGGAGTACAAGGATGACCCCCCTCATTGTCCCGATTTCTATAATCAACACATAAAATAGCGGCGCTCAGAAAGTAAGCACATGACAGCATCACATGCCTTTTATCAGACAGCGCCATGTAACAACTCTCCACAGCTGACGGTCCAGGCTAGAGATTCAACATATGCTTCCACAGCCTTGCAAATCTAGGTGGTGGTCCACAGATCACCCAAACCTTAACCACTCAACATCCTGTTAGAAATGCAGACTCCTGGGTCCCATCCAGATCTAGGGGCTCAGAATCTGCATTTTATCTGGATGCCCAGGTGATTCCTATATACAGTCAAGTTTCAGAGGCTCTGCTCTGCACAATGGGACCCCATCCTGTGCCTATATTCCATCAGAAAGAAAAGATGAAACACCCAAGATGAATGCTTCAAACGTCCATCTCCTGTGGCCAGTATTACTGTTGGAATTCACATGTCTATAAATATACCCTGAGAAATCTTTGACTCTTCTTCAGTGATCAAAGAGCACAGGAGAAAACAAAAGGACTACGTACTGCTAGTTCCTTTCATCATTCCTTGTGACACGGCCTCTCAAACCCTCCTCTTTTGGTTACTCAACTGGGGATGACTTCTCTTTAAAACCCAACAACCAGAATTAAATATGCATTCGAACATGTGAATAATCCTCCAGAACAGAAGCAACACATACAAGATCAATTCTCTTTCCATGCACTGTCTCATTACACTGCAGGATCTCATGAGCTTGCAGTTAACTCTACCCTCCATGGTGATTGTTTCTTTGCGGGGTCGGGGGATAGGGAGGAAGTAAAAGTATTGCATCACAGCGAAACAAGAACCAAATGAAGAACCCAATCCAACCAAAATCACAGCTCCCAGTGATACAATGTTATTTTCCTGTGATGCTCTCCTCTACTCATTTTAAAGACAAAAAACAACAAACATCAAAAGTAAAAACTTGTGCAGGCCACTGACAGAAAGCTATGTGTGCGTAATATAACCAAGTTGTATTCAGCCCATATTAAAGAACTGCTTTACTATAAGACCAGAAGGTACATGATCCACACTTTTAAAAACTACATTGTTTTGGTATACTATATAACTATACCAAGAGTTCTTAGAATTTGTGTCAAGGTTGGTTGGATCACCCACCAAATAAAAGCCTTTACATGCTGCTCTTCTCCAATGATAGCCAACTCTTCAATAATATGGGTCCTCAAAATCTCTGAAGATGATTGAAGTACATTACTGCAAGAAAACAGGGACCTCTAGGTCAGTAAAGCTCACAGAACAGGTGCTACACAGAGAAAGAGACTTGGAGTCACCTGGAAAGACTTGAAAACTTCATCGTGATTCTATTAACAGCAAACCTCTCCCGGGGCCCAATGTTTGCTGTGCATTCGGCTCAGCCCCCACCTGCATCTTTCTGCTCAGCCTTCCCTTAGTATAAGGTCCAGACCACTGGTTTCTCCCTTTAGATTCGAAGGTATGGACGAAAACGAAGTAATCCTGAAACTTTCAGTCATTTTGTAGAGATGAATCATAGTGTCTTAACCGAACGTGGCATCGGTAGCCAGTCCATGGCAGATGCCAGATCAGGAAGTAACATTTCAAAACTCAGGAGTGTTAGTAACCAGAAATGTTAAATATGTAACTCATACTGACTCCTAAGTAAAAGCAAAATTAAAATTACTGGTTTTTTAGAGGCTTAATGTAAACAATATACGAAAAAAATACTATTAGTAGCAGTGGAGGTAGCAGTGGGAGTAGGGGGAGGAATTTTCTATTACTGGCCAAAATTGACAACCCATTGTTAGGCAATTTGCTCATACCTTGGTTTTTATTATGGCTTCAAGTTCAGGCCATCTTGATTTGGGAGAAGGAAACAAGGATGAAAAAGCATAGGTTAAAGGAAGGCATGTTTCTGATCAATTAAAAATCAATTTTCTGACAATTACATCTATTTAAAAATGAAAGGTGATTTCCTGTCACTTGCAGGCAAACTACGTAAGAGACTCATGCATCATACGTAGAGTGGTCAAGTCATCATCCAAAATCAAGGGCACTGGTAGTACTGACAGTGAGACAACCTCGTGGAAACTGGGTCATGGGTCAACTGACTCTACCAGGCCCCTTTCCATGTTATCTGAAAGCTTAACAATGAAACAAAGACTTCTTTTTAAACCATATCACCAAACAGAAATAAAGCCAATACAATAAATATTATAAACCAAATAAATATTACACAGACATAGCAGGACTGAAGTGTGACACACATCTGTTTTAAACTTGAAATTCAGATCCCCCACTCCACCAATGTCTTAAGCAACAACCTAGTGATAAAGAGGCCAAAGTTGGTGACCTAGGGGTAATTACAGAAGGTGCTGCAAAAAAAACATTCCTGGTTCCACGGGGATCGGGGCACAGGACATCAAAGGCTCTTCACAACCTCTAATACCTAAAAACAATGCTGAAATGCAGAAATTGCCTTCGAATTGAGGGGGGCATGGGATATGCGAGGAAAGGAGCACTCAGGGTCACAGGTACGAAGATCTCGCAACACAGAACCTCTTTATTAAGACTTACAGAAACACTTAGACAAGGCAACTGAATGAGTTGCCAATCCCACTCCCTGCATGTGACCTATTCCCGCTCACTTTGTCAGAGCTCTACAGGTGGAGGGATGTGGCTACTTTTAAAAAGCAGTGCTATTCCTGACTTCAATGACCAAAGGACCAACACGCAATGTCGTATCATGGGATTAAGGATGGTGGGTCTGAATAACAGCGGCACAGAGCTGAACAGCAAATGAAAAAAAAAAAAAATTCTAAAAGACTAGGCCCATGGACAAGGAAAGGACTGATAGCTACTTCCTCCTCCCTGGGATAAATGACTGAAATCTTGTACCTGAATGCCTTTTATTTTCAGAACGTGCTTCTCATATACCTGCTGTTAAATCACCCTACTTGAAACAACTTGTGGCTGCCTCATATGCCAGCCTGTTCCAGCATCAGTGTGAGAGAAACATGAAAGCATCAAATAAAAAATTGGGAGGGAATGTTGATTCTTGGCACAGATTAAGTATAAACAAAAATGGGGTAGGGGGTGAAGGAAAATGAAAAAGGTACAACTTCGTCTATATTAACCTTTTCTTCCCTTTTAACAGTGGTACCAATAATTTCCAGTTGATTTTTTTAATTCCAAAAAAAGTAGTCTCTCAATATTCAAATGAAGTGAAACCTGGTTAACATTCACAAATGGAAATAAGGTGCCAAGATACATCCTAAGAGAAGAAACTTACTTAATCAACTTGTGAATGATGTTCCCCTGCCTAGGGTTTAAATTAAAAGCACTTCAAGCAGCAAATTTCTTCAGACAAACATGCTTCCCGGGTTAAAGTAAACGGCCTGAAAATGCTTATGCAAGGAGAGTTTTACTTCTTCCAAACTCCCATTAAATAATGTGTACTTATCTTTCATTACCGCCTATTTAAAAAAAAAAAAAAGCTACAGCTGAAATTGGATTAAGAACTTCTGCTGAAAACGATTTATTGCATAACACAACTCTGACAGGCTGAATCTCCAGCCACCAACTGAGCCTTTATAAAAATCTGCTGGGCAGCTGCCAAGTCAGCTCTTTTGCGTCTGAGCATGTCAGACATCCGCTGTCGCCAAGGCAGCAGCATGGCAGCAAGACATCCGCACGTCCATGGTTAAAGGGTGCTGTCAGGGAACAGAGCAGCCAGAAGCATGCAACACGGCATTAAACCCTCCTGCAATGCTGGATATGACAGTTCGCTTTTTCAACGTCATCAAAAAAGACCCAAGATCGGCAGCAGGATTATCTCCCAGCATCTAACAGACACATGGATTGTCAATTTACCTTCATTGGAGGGAGTGGTGGCAGGGTGGAAATCAAATTACAATAAATTACTGGCCATTGTCTTCAAAAAATAAATCAAAAAAACAGACACTTCATTATCAACAATGCTGGTGTGCAAGTATACGACTTCACTTTGGGAATTTATGTTATTTGAATTTCCTTGGGAATTTACGCTTATTTATTTACAAAGAAATTCCACTATTTGGATCTTTTAATTACTAATGCTTTTTTGTTCATTAGAATACCCGCCATCCCCAAATGCCACATTCTAATCTGCACCATCTAATACAGTAGCCACTAGACACACGTAGGTACTTACAATTAACTCAATTAAAATTTTAAATTGACCTCCTTGAGTCATACTGCTCACATTTCAGTTACTCAATGGCCACCATCCCCCAACTTGTCAATGGACAACACAGCTACACAAGGCTTCCGTCATCACAAGAAGTTCTTTTGGACAGCACTGACCAAGAGTATATACCCACATTAAACTGGATAGGGTTTCAACTGACACTGTGTGTTATGAGATAGTGCATTTTACTACATCCCTGAGTGGCTTCAAAATATGTACCTAATATGTTACTCCTTTTGCAAAATAAACTGTGGGAGATAAGAAACCTTTTACAAGAAAATTCAAGTCTAAAGCAGGCAAGAACTATTCAAAGTGCAGACATCCACTCGTACAACTCTGCGTTGGAAGTGGTTCCAATCCTGTGGCTACATCTGGCCTCTCGGTTTTGCAGGAAACATATATGATATTCTGAAGATGAAGTAAAGTCCGTCTGCAAAGCCTTGAAGACACACTGTTTTCCTATGCCTTCAAATCCTTTTCTAAGGAAACCACTACAAAGTAAAGCCTCCAGGATTAAGGCCAGACAAAAGCCAGTCTTTTCCACCTGCCAGTCTCCAAGTACCAACAGGGTGGCCCAAACCAGCTCGATTTGATTCATGGTTGCCCTTCCCTGCCAGGACTGGTTAAAATAATGGGCCTATGGGTCATGGCTAGGAGTTAGTGCCGCTGCTGCTTCCACCAGGCCCCAGGACACTGCTGGGGTCATTTCGTGAGCTCAATCAATACCAAGCTGACGCGCTGGCTTATTTGGTTCAACAATGACTACCCCACCCTAATTCCAGCCAGGAAATAAGCAGAAGTGTACATATATTGTCACAAGACTGTATCTCTGGTCATGTTGCAAACCACCAGTTTATTTTTGTCTATCTTATGCAAATTTGCACACTAACAGAAAGTCTACAAATAAACTCTGTCCTTGGACTTAACATAAGTTGACATATTACCTTAATTTTTTCCCAGAAACAGGTGAAGTTGTCTTTTATGCCTTCCTGTATCCTTCCTGTATCCTCCAGCCCTCCCAAGAATTAATAACCACTCAGGGGCTGGTTGGCATCCTTTCATTACAGGTATGGGTCTCCAGAAACCATTCTGATGCCCATTTTCCCTCCAAACAGCATTTCCCACTAATATCATGTGTGGTCCAGCAAGCGACAGGCCACACACATTTCCTGTACATACTCTCTCCCACATTTTACAACTAGCATACAAAGTATTATCACAAAAACATTTTTAAATTCTGAAACTGAGGTTCAGAGGTGTGAAGCAGTACAGATCACATCCTGACTAGTTTGTGTCTTAGTCATCTTAATGTTCCTGAGACATAGCAAAGAGTCCAGCACATAGCAGGCATTTGAAAGCCATTGCAAGACTCAACACATGGAAATAGGTGGCAGGTTTTAGAAAGATAACAGTGACCAAGAGGTACAAAGAAGCCTGGATTCCAATTCTGGAATTCTGTGAATTTTTTTTTTTCCTGAGACAGAGTCTCACTGTGTCACCCAGGCTGGAAAACAGTAGCGAGGTCTTGGCTCACTGCAACCTCTGCCTCCTGAGTTCAAGCAATTCTCTGCCTCAGCCTCTCGAGTAGCTAAGATTACAGGCATTCGCCACCATTCCCTGCTAATTTTTGTATTTTTAGTAGAGACAGGGTTTCACCATCTTTGCCAGCCCGGTCTTAACTCCTGACCTCGTGATGGACCACCTAGGCCTCCCATAGTGCTGAGATTACAGGTGTAAACCACCACACCTGGCCCTAATTCTGTGAATCTCACAGTGGCGCATGTGGAAAACAAATAATTATTAAGGCAATGGTGGCAAACTTGAGCAGACATCAGAAACACCCACAGGGCTTGAGAACACTTATGCTGCTGGGTCAGGGATCACACGTTAGAAGTGCTGGTGTTCGAACACCAGAAATGCAGTGTATCCAACTTCCATCTTAGTCTTCCAGGAAAACTGTTCTCACTGCCATGAAAAACACTGTAACTGCCAAATCTAATGCAAACTTTTTATTGGCAACTGGACTCTGCTGGTTTTCCTGCCGCACTAAAATATCTTTTCTGCTGTTTCATCACCCCCACCACCTTCACGTTTGATACTTCTGCCCTCCCCTTATCTCTAATCATAATCTAAACACCGATGACTACTAAAACATCCTGACAATGTCCTCCCTCCCGACCACCCTGCTGGCTACTCCAGTCGACAAGGCTAAACTGGACTTGGCACCTTCTTTCTCATTGTTGACATTTGCTTTTGAAATCCAGGTAATCCTGTCTGTTTCTCAATTCCTTGAATACATATTTAAAACAGAAATCTAATCTCCTTCCAAAGAGAAGAAATTTCCAAAAATGTCTCTACCAACTAATCCCAATTCCAACCAACTATCCCAAGTTCTTTCTCTACAAACACAGCCACGCTGCAATGACTCCATCCACATCACCACTTCCTCTACTAAAGCCTTTCCAGGGCTCTCCAGAATCTACACAGGAAAACTCTAAATTTCCTTGCAAAGCCAATAAAGACCTATAATCAGCCTAACTTCCCTTACAGGCTTTAATTTCTGCACAATTACCTACACCCCTAATTGATAAGGTATGAGCATCTCCTAGGGGTAAAAGCTCTCATCTTTAGACGCAATGCCCAAACAAATGCCAATGTTTACTAACTGCATACTGATCATAACTTCAACAGTAAATACAGTAGCCTTTCTCAAGAGAGAAGAAGAAAAGTCCATTCTCAATTCTTTTTCATACCAACGTGTTGGCACCTAGAAATAAACAAGCAGTCATATTTCACCAGCTATGTCTGTTTCACTTACTGACATAAGGCTTGCTGTTCATTCCGTATTACAAAGAATGCATGATTCTATGTAACCCTAAGAAAATACCTCAATAACATTTAAGCTGATATATTTTCTACCGGTTAAAGTATTCCCCTTCCAGGCCTGGCACAGGGGACCATGCCAGTAATCCCAGCACTTTGGGAGGCGGGGGAGATTACCTGAGGTCAAGAGTTCCAGACCAGCCTGACCAACACGGCGAAACCCCATCTCCACTAAAAATACAAATATTAGTGGGACATGCTGATGCATGCCTGTAGTCTCAGCTACTCAGGACGCTGAGGCGGAAGAATCGCTTGAACCCAGGAGGCGGAGGTTGCAGTGAGCTGACATCGCACCACTGCACTCCAGCCCAAGAGACAGTGATGTACCCTCAAGTGTTGAGGGTAAATCATGGGGGAGAGTGGTGTCAAAAAACAAAAGAGGTTGAGGCAATTACTCATACAAGAGACGAGGACCAGAGTAGTACAAGAGACGAGGACCAGAGTAGTGCAAGAGAACGCTGATAGACTGGATAAGGAGCGTGTGAAAAAGGGGAGTTGAATACCTCCCAAGGTTTCATCTCAATAAATGGATCACCTCCACTGAATTTTTCAATGTGCCAAGTATCGGCTACCTGTTACAGACCCTAGAGAAAATACCAAAGTTCAAGGCAGAGACATGAATACAGTCAGGGGGTTTTAACTGAAACTCAGATCTAAATGTAGTTGCCTTAAATTTATTGAAGAGGGAAAAAAAAAAAACACACATTACGTATTGGTTTAATAATCAGGAGTGAAGCCAAGTCAAGGCTGGCTGACCTTGCTGTGCCATTTTTTAGCTAACAAGGTTTTCAGAACCTTTGGGAAAATGATGACTAGGTTGAGTGCAGTGGCTCACGCCTGTAATTCTCACACACTGAGAGGCTGAAGTAGGAGCACTGCTTGAGCCAAGAAGTCCAAGACTACCCTGGTTGATCTAGGAAGAGACCCTCATGTCTACAACAATGAAAATTTAAAATTAACTAAAAACCTAAAATTAGGCATGGTGGCGCACTCCTGCGGTACAAGCTACTCAAGAGGCTGAGGTGAGAAGGTTTCTTGAGCACAGGAGTTCTGACATTACAGTGAGCCATGATCGAGACACTGCACTCCAACTTAGGCGACCGAGTGCGACCCTGTCTCTTAAAAATAAAATAGATATTATAAATACATGAAATATAAATGAATAAATATTAAGAATGACTAACATAAAGGAGTCTAGGATACAAACAGCCCTACTGAAGAGCCGTTTTCTGAAAATCTACATTTGACATCACGAACCCTAAAGTAAGACGAGGTTTTGCTAATGTAACAAGGGAGGACTTAGAAATTCATCGGTCGGCCAGGAGCAGTAATGCCAGCACTTTGGGAGTCCGAGGCAGGTGGATCACCTGAGGTCAGAGTTTAAAACCAACCTGACCAAGACGGTGAAACACCATCTCTACTAAAAATACAAAAGTTAGCCAGACGTTGTGGTGGACACCTATTAGATCCTAGGAGTCAGAGGTTGCAGTGAGCCGAGATCACGCCACCGCACTCCAACCTGGGCAGCAGAGCAAGGTGGAGGGTGGGGGTGGGGGGCGGGGGAGGGAATGGAGGAAGCAAATAAATGAATCCATCCATCCATTACTGCTGACCGCTGTGCCGGTGGGGAAATTCTACTAGCCACTGAGATTATAATCAACCCAATCCAACTCTCTCTAATACACAATCCCCAACCCTACCCACAGATAGCCTTCTTTATATTTAGGCGTTGAATGCAAATAAGAAAAATGCAGAGAGGCCAAGTGAGTGAAGAGACACTGGCCTAGGGCCTGCCCACACCGACAGCTAAAAATATGGTCATGAGATACTCTCCCGTGCAACACCAAGACTATTCAGGTTTCGGGTGGCCACAAATCAGAAAGACGTGTGTGGCAGTGAAATGGACTTTCTCCAGTCAACGAACCCAGGAAGGATCCAGAAGAGCAACCTGTGGATGCCAAGTCTGGGGCAGGACCTACAGTCAGAAAAGCTGTTGGGACCTAAAGTGTACGGCAGCACTACATCCAACATTCAAAGGAGTAAATCCTATGACTTGTAGGGAACCTGAAGAAAACCATTCCCAATCAGAATTTTTATTTTACAACCTGCAAGTCTCACCCTGCTGCTACACCTATACTGTGGATTGAATTTCTTCTTATATAAACCTTGAGCTCCTGAAGCAAGGAAGATTCTCCCTAAAACATTCTTCACTTCGTTTCCTGGAAAAACACATTCCTATTTTTCTAGCAAGTCTTCTTGTCGCCATTACTTGTGGTTTGTGTTCAACCTTGAACAGCACCCACCGGGAGCGCTCTCCTAGAATACTATTTGTCAAGCATGGCCACCCTGGAAATCACCTAATGATTTCTTCACCTGTGCCTGAAATCTTCATCAACTCAGAATGGCAGCTCTAGAACTCAGTCCTGCCACGCCCCAAATCAGCTTCATGGCACTAAAATCATCTATATTCTGATATCTCCTTAACATCAAGACTGGTACACGATAAAAGCTTTGTAACTAATTGTACAGAGAAGAAAGGGAAACCTTTGTAACTAAGGAAACCAGTTAACTGTTTAAACAGAGCACACAGAATGGCTTGATGATACACATTTTTCTTCACAGTAATTCTTTGAAAACGAGAATTCGCTATCCTCAGGAAAAGCAAAGAGGTTACAGTGGACACAAGTTTTCATTTACCAAGAAACGGAATAAATCTGCTATCAAGCCACTCAAAGCTTCTGTTGCTTCAACTCAGTTAAGAAAATCTCATTAACCCTGCATCTCTGAGTCAGAGGTAACTTGTCCTGATGCACCAACAACTCAAAAACACTGTCTTAGTACCAGTATCAGGAAACTGTGTTATGATTATTTATTTATTTAATAATAGCAAAAAGGAGAGACTGGAAAAACCAGACCATCTTTGATTCAATATATCTCATCACCAGAAACTAATTGCTAATTAAAGTCAATATATGAAGAGAACAGTTTTTCTTCCTACTAACATTAAGGTTGATGATATAAATGCTTATAAAAAAAATAGTAAATAGATTACACAAACAAAATTTTTTTAAAGCTAGCTGGGGTTTGACAAACTTTTTAAAACATCTTACTAAAGCCCTGACCTCAAAGAGAACACGTTCCAATTTTAAGATACAAGCCACACAAAGAAACACAGTGGACGCTCCCCACAGGCCAAAATAAAATGCTCTCTAGTAATTGCCATAAATAGAAAAATGAGGTGGGCTTCCTGAGTCAGAATGCAGAGCACAAGAAAAACCACCAGCACAAAAACATCATAAACAAAATTACACGGCCAACAGTACACTCAGAAGAGAGTAGAATTGCTTCTCGGTGCGATTACAAAGAAACACATCTCAAAGACGCTAAAAGGAAGAGGCGTCGGCAGGTCTGCTGCAAGGATATAGCATGCCAGTATCTTCCTAAAAGACAAATATAGCATCCACTAACAACTCTTTTTGCAGGAGAACAGAAAAGTTTCTTTAGAATCCCACAGTCTACAGTTTAAAGATTTGAGAAAAGATTTATTTCTTATTTTTCTCGATTATTATCTCCCCTAAATTGGATACAGAATTTCTCAACCAAGGGTCTTTCAATCTGTGGGAATTAAAAAAAAAATCAATACATGACATTTGCTTAGAGAGATCTTCCCTTTAAAAACAGCTTCAGTCTCCAAATACCTCTCAAATTAACGAGACAGCTGTCCATCACCTACACTAGACCCATTTTGAGTATCAGTTTCAAGTTATAATTTATGTTCGCTGACATGGAGTGTTTAAATCATATCCATAATAAACCTGTGAATAAAGACTAAGAGTGAATTCAGAGCATAAAAATAAGTCTGCACATTTGCCTCAGAAACCAACCCCGTCTAAACTGTACTGCATTTTGATCCAAAGTTGCACTGTTCTAAAAATTGTTACCTTCATTACTGCAAAATCTCATGTGATATATGTGTACGGTTACACTTATTCAGCTTACTTCCTGAAGATTTTACATTAAACACTCAATGAAAAAAATGGACAGTGAGGCCATGAAGGATGTCTGGCTGCAGCAGCCCCTAGTCTTGGAACATAGTAAGGCTTCGCTCCCTAGAGATGATCTTTCACTCTGCACTGAGCAAAAGGTACTTAGAACACATAGCCAAATAACTGTGAAACTAACAAAGTGGTTTGCTTGTTTGTGAGATCGAGTCTCAATCTGTTGCCCAGGCTGGAGTGCAGCAGCGCACTCTGAGCTCACTATAACCTCCGCCCCCAGGTTCAAGTAACACTCTTGCCTCAGCCTCCTGAGTAGCTGAGCCTACAGGCACACCCCACCATGCCCGGGTAATGTTGCATTTTTAATAGAGACGGGGTTTCACCATGTTGGCCAGACTGGTCTGGAACTCCTGACCTCAGCTGATCCACCTGCCTTGGCCTCCCAAAGTGCGGTGATTACACGCGTGAGCCACTTCTCCTGGCCCAAAAACAAAGTTTTTAACATAAATAACCACAATCCCAAATATGAGATAATAAAAACAACACGGTCTCTTATCTCTACTTTGTTCCTGTATTTACATTAGGGAAACATGCACATGAATAAAACTAAAATACGTATTTCTTCCCACTTCAAGCTTGTGAGTTTATTTGCTGAAAAGAAAATATGCTTTCCCTTACACACGGGAACACAATATGCCACACCACAAATAACAAGTTAAAACATACGTACTTGTTAAGATTCCATAAAAGGGAACTTAAGACAAATCCACTAGAATGACTATAATAAAAACAAAAAGAAAAACAGCAGACGTTGGTGAAGATGAAGAAACGGGAAACCTCATACGGCGATTGTGGGAAAGCTACTTTGGCCAAGGGTGGGTTCCTCAAAAACTGAAACACAGAATTATTCAGTTCTCCTCCTGGGCACTCATGTAAAACGTGAACAGAAATATTCACAGCAGCATTATCCATAGTAGCCAAGAAATATAATCAACCCAACTGTCCATCAAATGATGAATAAATGAACAAAATGTGGTATATACTTACAATAGGATATTCACTCATAAAAAAGATTAGATGGGGCAGCATGGATGAACCTTGCAAACCTACTTAGGGAAAGAGGGAAGCACAGAGGCCACATATTTCAAGATTCCATTGCTATAAAGTCTCCAGAAGAGGGCAACACACAAAGACATAAAGTATATCGCTGGTTGCCGGAAGTTGGTAGCAAAGGAGGGGGACGGAACAACTGCTAATGGGTATGGGGCTTCTTTATGAGAGTGATGAAGAAGTTCCAGAAATGTATTAAGTGTCCGGGCACGGTGGCTCACGCCTGTAATCCCAGCATTTTGAGAGGCCACAGTGGGCAGATCACATGAGGTCAAGAGTTGGAGACCAGCCTGGCCAATATGGCAAAACCTCATCTCTAGTAAAAGTACAGAAATTATCCAGGCGTGGTGGCGTGCACCTGTGATCAGAGCTCCTCTGAAAGCTGAGGCATGAAAATTGTTTGAACCTAGGAGGCAGAGGTTACACTAAGTCAGGATCATACCACTGCACTTCAGCCTGGGTGACAAAGTGAGACACTGTCGAGCCCTCCCCCAAACAAAAAAACAAAAACAAAAGAAAGAAAGAAAGAAAGAAAGAAAGAAAGAAAGAAAGAAAGAAAGAAATGCACTAAGTGCTAAAAGTCTATAAATTATACTCTTTACAATGCTTAAAACAGTGAATCTTATGTGATTTTATGTAAACAAAAATAAATCAGCTAACCTCAAATCAAATGTTATTTAAAATTAGAGATATTATGTGTGAATAAAATTATTAGTATTTCATTCCCATATGAAAGTTCTAGAACGTATTAACATTAGAAATCAACTAACAATATGAAAAAAAAATTGGTTTTGAGTAAAAATTTTACCATTTCTGCATATAAAGTATATCACTAATATTGCAGCTTTAGTGATCCAAAACATCAGCTTGCATTTTTTTGGTGTTATCAAGTTCATTAACAATTTCTAATAAGGTATTTCACACTTAAATTAAAAAGTAGCTTAACAATACAAAGTATAGACAGACAATACCTTTATAACTTATACTAACTACTTTTGAGACCTGTAAGCTTCCCACTCAGAAAGGGTAGGATGGGGATGTGTGAGGTCTGCTTCCCTCCCACCCTTTCCATGACACCCAGTCAGGGACCAAATGCACACAACGGCAGGGAAGGTTCATATAATGATCTGGATGAACATTCTTCTAGATTTTCAATATTTCTTTATTGAACTGTTATCATACTCACCAATCCATAGCCTAACCAACTTTTTTGTGCTTGTTCCCCGCCTGAAATTCACCTCCCCAGCTCTTCTCTTACACAATGTTCAGTTCTCAAATACTACCCTCTCAATGCCTTCTCTGACCAGCCTATACCCCAGCCTAAGTAACTCCCTTAACCTTCTTTACAGCATTTATCAACCACCCAATTCTTACTTGTACGGGTATGTATTCTATAGTTTCCTAACTAAATTACTGGCTGAATTTCACCACTTGTGAAATTCCAAACCCATCTAAGTAGCATTTGATATATTTACTTTTAGAATCAGGTGGTCTGGGTTCAAATCCCAGCTCACTGCTTACTGGCTCTGTAATGTTGGGGGATACAGGTACATGCTAATTTCCTTATATGTGCTTGAGTGCCTGCCGTGTATATAATACACAGAAGGTTTTTGGAAGTGTGCCTGACACCGAGCGTTTCTTGCTGCAGCAGTAACATCAAATGTCTAATCCCTTTGTTAATAAAAGACAAAGGAAGCATTGAAGTATGTACTAATTTCCTGTTGCTGCTGTTAACAAAATTACCACACTTGTGTCTGAAAACACAAATTTTCCTACAGTTCTGGAAGTGACAAGTCCAAAATGAGTTTTACTGTGCTGGTGTTGACAAAGCTGGATTTTTCTGGAAGACCTGAGAGACTCCAATTCCACGCCCTTTTCGGCTTCTACTGGCTGCTAATATGCCTTGGCTTGTGGCTCCTTCATCCATTCGCAAACTGCATCACTCCTACCTTCGGTACTGCTTTCTCATCTCATCTTTTGCTCTGACAGTGATCCACCTACCTCTGTTTCATAAGGACCCTTAGGATTACATTGGGCTCACCTGGATACTCTTCTCATCTGAAGATCCTTGCTCAATCCCGTCTGCCAAATCCCTTTTACTTAGATATATCTGAGGGCCACTATTCAGCCTCCAATGAACTACGTGCTACTATTGTTCACATGTGAATAAGAGCACAGTGTCAGTATCTCCACCTGTGAACATGACAGAACTTGCTGCCACTGAAATACACCTCATGGTGCACTCTGAAAAGTCTATACTGGGATGTGCTGGCACATAAGGGAACGTTGTCTTAAACTGTATGCTGACTAGGCACAGTGGCTCGCGCCTGTAATCCCAGCACTTTGGGAGGCTGAGGTGGGCAGATCACAGGTCAGGAGATCAAGACCAACCTGGCCAACATGGTGAAATCCCATCGCTACTAAAAACACAAAAAAAATTAGCCATGCATGGTGGTGCACGCCTAAAGTCCCAGCTACCCGGGAGAGGCTGAGGCAGGAGAATTGCTTGAACCCAGGAAAGGGAGACTGCAGTGAGCCAAGATCACTGCAAAAATTAGCTGGGCACAGTGGCAGGTGCCTGTAATCCCAGCTACTCAAGAGGTTGAGGCAGGAGAATCACTTGAACCCAGAAGGCAGAGGTTGCAGTCAGCCAAGATCACGTTATTGCACTCCAGCGTGGGCAACAGAGTGAGACTCTGCCTCAAAAAAATAATAATAATTAAAATCAGCTCCTTGAATTTCCTATGAATGAAATATGAACACCTGAGTGGGTCAACAATAACTGGTGGCTCCAGCTGATGCAAAACTACCATCTCTGTTATATTTCCCTAGAAACAGAAAAGTAATTGAGTGGTTTGAATTTTTTTTTTTTTTTTTTTTTTTGCATTGAAATCCTGAGAGGGTAGGAGTTAAGAATTGGTTGAAGGGGATTACAAATGTTCTGACTTCTCAATAAAGAGAAACATGGAATTCTAATCAGTAATATGATCATTCTAATGTGATAGGTTCCTAACTTCTGAGCCTGCAGCTGATTACTAGAACAGTTAATTTGCCAGTATCAACCAGCATTGTATTTTGGAACAAATTTGTTGTTGTTGTTGTTGTTCAGAAAGGGAACTTCCTGGATAATGATATTTATGTTTTCCTAAATAGAGAGTCTCCAAACTGTTCTTTTCAAACCCATCATTTAAGTAGAAATTTAAATAAGATATGCATGGATCAAAGCTTTCTCAGAATAGGTACAATATGAATTAGGCTCCAGATTTCTACTGTAATGTATGTAAGTGAACAATTAAACACATGAAAACATGTTCAACATCATTAGTAGGTAAATACAAATCAAAACAGCATGAGATACCACGTTACACCTACTACGATAACTATTATCTTAAAAGACCGGCAATAATAGGTATTGAAAACAATGTAGAGAAACTGGAACCTCAAACAGTAGTGGGAGTGTAATATAATACAGTGGCTCTGAAACATACTCTGGCTATTACTCAAGAGGTTAAACAGTTACCATGTGACCCAGAAATTCAATTCCCTGGCATACACCCAAAAGTGAAAACCGGTCCACACCAAAACTTGCTCACAAATGTTCACAGCACCATTATTCATCATGACAAAAACAGAGAAACCACCCAGCCAAGTGTCCATCAACTGACGAATGCATACAACGGGCCATATCCATACAATAGGATACTATTCGGCAATAAGGAAAGATGAACTGATGTCTCAATAAAGTTGCATTTTGCAGCTGTAATAAGTGGTGTTGTGCTCTGCGTATTTACAAAACTTATTCCACTGTACACATTTAGTATTTACTGGGAATTTCGACTTATAGTCATGTCTTAGGGGACAAAAGCAGAGGTTGCACCTTGCTTTAGAATTGTTCTGCCAGCTGGAAGCACACCATCACTGTCTGCTCCTTATATGACAGCCAAGTGAACTACTTACTAGACACTCATGTAAACTTCATGTTTACAGGAGGTTAAGGGAGAGTAAGGTGGAAAGGACTGAAGCACAGGAAAAGGATCTGCAAGGGAACCTCAAGATGCAGAGCTTCATTTGTATCCCTGACTTAGACTTCCAGGCCATGCTGGGAGCATTCCCTTCACTGTTCCCATTCCTGGATCATTTGGTCATGTGGCCCTCTGGGGATTTTTTACTTAGGAATCAACATCTGAGCTGGGGAAAAAACAGTCTTTCAGGAATCTCAGCTAAGTGTGATGGCTCAGATTTAAGCAGCCTTTAATATTTTGTTATAATACTTAACATGTCAATAATTTAATTTGGGTTCAAGAAACTAACAGGATTTTAGAAGGGGAACAGGGAAGAATGAAGAGCTATGCAATGAAGAGCTAGCTGTGTTCCTCTGTTAGAGAGACAAGAAAACTATTCCTGAAAAAAAATAAAAATAAAAAGGAAGGAAGAAAATCAAGATGTCTTTTAAATACCCCATGGCCTCAGATTTGGCACAGTGAGTATCCTTTTTAAAAAGGATATATACGGTAGGCAACACTCCATCATACCATCTCTCTAGCCAAGTCAACACTAGTTTGAAGAGAAAATCTCCTAGTATGTCATCAGTAGAGGGAAGCGAGGAGTGGAGAGCACTTGGAAGAAGCAAGAGGGAGAGTGACTCAGGACGTCGCTCTCTGCCAATGGAAGCAGCTACAGATGCCAAAATATCCCATTTATAAGGATGTACAAAAGTGTGTGCCTCTTTGGACCACACAGCAACTGTCAGAGGCCCAGGATAACTTCCCAGTTGAATCCATACACTGGTCACTTCCCCAAGAAAGTCAAATTAAATCCAGTGGTGAATAGGATTGGCTCCCAGAAAATAGGTGCAAGTCAGCAGTCTTGTGCGATATAATGCACGCTACTCCTAGCAACAGACGCTACACATGCACCAACATTTACATATGACACCCCTCCATTTTACATGAGGAAAGTGAAACCCAGAAAGACCTGCTCCTTTGAACCCGCTCTGGAGCAGGGCAGGGATGGGACCCAGGCCTCCTGCTCCATGTCCTTCCATGAGTGCACTGGCTGGAGGGCAGGTTTCCAGTTTGACTATTTATTCTAGTAATCCCCACCTGGTAACTATTGGTGGGAAGAAAAACAATGGGTTGACCCAAATTCTCCCAGCTTTCCCCCTAAGTCACTTATATTCCCTTTTCAGCATCTCTTCACCTCAGAGAAGTTTTCACCAGACCCTACTAGAGCATTTATTTATTACTGTTGGTATGGAGATTCTGTGCAAATGCTTGGCTCAACTACTAATCTGTACGCTCCCTAGGGTGACTTCTATTTTCCTCATACCTAATGAGCACAGTACATCTTCAGCAACATCCTCTTCCTTAACCACACAGGCATCTTCAAATACGAAGTTCACCATTTTATTACATACCACTCAAACTGAAAACAACTGCTAATCAGTATGACACAAACCCTTAATCCAAGATACTCACTTTTATTTGAAATCTCTTTCAGTACAAGGATGTGGCAGTTTCTCCTGCCTCCAGCTACTCTGGAATAAGCCAGCAAAATCCTGCACGACCTAACATAACTTTATTTGAGGACCTTCTTCTTATTAGGTTGCCAAAAATATTTAGCAGTTGCTTTGCAATCAAATGTAAAATGTTGGTCATTTTTCCCACAATAAGTATCTAGTATCACTAGTATCAAATGTACAGCCTGCTGCCACTCAGTTTCTACGCCTTTATTTATTACATACTTTAAAACAAGATTTGGCATTGAAATGAAATCCATGTGAATCTTGTTTAAATGCAGTAAGTGAAGGCCCAAGGATGTCTCTGAGGAAGTGAGGAGATTATGAACAACCTGAACCAAA
Source organism: Cacajao melanocephalus (assembly GCA_963573385.1). Lineage (NCBI taxonomy): Eukaryota > Metazoa > Chordata > Mammalia > Primates > Pitheciidae > Cacajao > Cacajao melanocephalus. The sequence goes on from CAUYLG010042766.1 coordinate 64,627, forward strand.
TTCACTCATACTCAGGCTATGAAAACAATGTGGCTGATGCAATTGGGTTGTTTCTCATTTTAGGCATTTTAGAATGTGAAAAACCAAATACATCTTGAAATCAATGAAGCATGACAATTTATGATCACCACTGGTCAGTAACACCAAAATGCTTCCCACTAGTATAGAGTCTCCATGTTACTAATGAAGGTGGACACTTGATTAGATGCACATTTTGAGGAACACCTTCAGATCAAGACAGAAACTGAGTGAGCCAGGCCAGGCTTGCCTTCATCAGAAATCCTGCAAAACACAGCGTTTTCCTTCATTTCAGGTGCTTGGTCAATATGCAGCACAAAAATAATAATGTATTGGTTTCCCAGTCCCTTAGACCTTACTGAACATGCTTCTCTGACTGATGCATACAAGTAACACCCACAAGCTTGACAGAAGGGGCTGTCGCCCCAAATGCTCAGTTTCCAGAGTTGAACAAACAATCCAGCAGACATACCCAACATTAAGACCCAGGACACGGTAGGCCCAGGTACTTACACTGAACCAATCTCTGTGTACTTTTCCTCATCTAACGGATGAGATGGCCACAAGAACCTAGAATATTCAGATTTGACATCCTTGGCAAAAAAATGTGGAATCACAGCCTGAGAACAAACTCTCTCCTTGTATATACATTTAAATGGTGTCTGTCTTATCTCCAAAACACAGTACCTGCACGGATTCTAGCTAGAAGAGATGAAGTGTAAAGCTGAAGGCCAGAACAAGACATTACTTACAGGAAAGAGGCAGCATCCCCAGCCTTCATCTTTCCTTCTGTCTTCTGATAGAATACAGCACTAGCCTAAGGTATGATGGGTTTGGGGAGAGGGACTGGGAAGCTCAGTGTTTCTACTCTGGATTCTACCTCCCTTCATGGAATCCCTTCCTTTTCTCTTCTGTGTTCCCGCAGGAGCTCCTCATGCATGATGAGCCAAAAGCCACCGGTGATCTTTGGCCAAAACTGCAATTATAGAGCTGCCAATGCCAAAACCCAGTCCCACTTCTAAAATAGTACACTTTAATTTGTACTATTCCTCCAGACTGAACAATCCTGGAAATAGAAGTGAGAATTTTCCAACCTGCAAATAGTCATTCCTAAAAAACGCTCGAGTCATTCTCGCGGGCTACCCCAGTTAGGCCCACGTCACACGGAGAGCTGATCAGGGCACACAGTGTTGCTGTGGTAGTGGATGGAAACACTAAAAATTTACCTGCCTACAAAACTCCATCCAGATGGAACATTTTTGTTTAGTATCTCCCATCACCAATAAAAAGTCACCAACTTGGATTAAAAAATAAAAGCTAAGGGCCGGGTGCAGCGGCTCATGCCTGTAATCCCAGCACTTTAGGAGGCCAATGCCGGTGGATAACAAGGTCAGGAGATCGGGACCATCCTGGCCAACATGGTGAAACCCCGTCTCTACTAAAATACAAAAAATTAGCCAGGTGTGGTGTCATGAGCCTGTAGTCCCAGCTAGTCAGAAGGCTGAGGCAGGGGAATCGCTTGAACCTGGGAGGCAGAGGTTGCAGTAAGCAGAGAACACGCCACTGCACTCCAGCCTGGGCAACAGAGGAAGACTCCGTCTCAAAACAAAAACATGCTACAATAGCAATTACGTCCTTCAAAACTAACCAGAACCTACCACATCACCCCTAGATGAGCTATGACTTTATAGATGGGATCCACATTTTTCTTTTAATATTGAAAAGGAGCAGCAAAGCCTCTACTCTGGTTAGAGCTCCCCACACTAGTTTTCCTGTTGCAGCTGCTTCTCATCTAGCTGGGAGCTGGGTCTGCAAAAAAGCTTGATTGTGGGCTTTTTACCTGTAATGATTTCAGTGAAGAATAAAGAACAATGTTTGACATTTTTAAACTTGAGAAGCAAGCAAGAGCAATTTTTTCTGCCCTTTCAAGTGTAACTGAAGAGAAGAGGAAAAGAAAACCCACAAGTTAACTTCTAGAAAAAAATATTGAATCAAATTCAAACTTTAAACCATTTCTGAGCTTATGAACCAGTCCCAGTCCGTGGACATTTCTAAAATACAGTTTTGAAAATACTGAGAACCCCTCCCTACAAAGAATATCTACGGCAATGAAAATTTGTAGGAAAAAAATTAGAAATGAAGTCATAATTGGCCAGGCGCGGTGGTTCACACCTGTAATCCCAGCATTTTGGTAGGCCAAGGCAGGCGGATCATTTGAGGTCAGGAGTTCAAGACCAACCTGTCCAACACGGTGAAACCCCGTCTCTAGTAAAAAGACAAAAACTGGCCAGGCGTGGGGACAGACGCCTGTAATCTCAGCTAATTGGGAGGCTGAGGCAGGAGAACTGCTTCAACCCAGGAGGCAGAGGTTGCAGTGAGCCGAGATTGCACCACTGCACTCTAGTTTGGGTGACAGAGCAAGACTCCATGGCGGGGGATAATTATTATAAAAAAAATAATTTAACTTCTTTGCAGCTGGGTGTGGTGCTCACACCTAATCCCAGCACTTTGGGATGCCAAGGCAAAAGATCTCTTGAGCCCAGGAGTTCAAGACCAGCCTGGGCAAAATAGGGAAACAGAATACAGAAACATTTTTTAAATTAGCTGAGCATGGTGACACGCGCCTGTGATCCCAGGTATTCGCAAGGCTGAAGTGGGAGAATCTCTTGAGGCCTGGAGGTCAAGGCTGTTGTGAGCTGTGATAGCACCATGGCACTCCTGCTTGGATGACAGAGTGAGACCCTGTCTCAAAAATAAATGAACACACTTTCTTGTCCAATAAAAGGGATTTTTGAGCCATCACCACCAACAAACACAAAGTGGAAATGTTTAAACCCCAACAGAATTCTATGTTTTAAAAGTCGTTGGTATAATTGGTGAAAAATATCTCATTCTTTGTCTTATTTTCTTTCACAAGCTCAGCAATAAAACATTAGATGGTATACTCAGGAATCTAAACACATATCTTGGAAAATGAAATATTTTTCTCAAATGCTCACCAGCCACGTGAGTAATCAGGGAAGGCAAAATGAATTCTGATGGTTTAAAACATTAAAATATTGAAAAGAATGCTTGTTTGTATGAAACAAAATAATCACTTCTCTCATCATCAAGCATGTATGCTTCTCCCATACTTCCCACCACCTCCCCACACACATTCTCATTAAGTCCTGCATTTCATCAATATACTTCCTTTCTAAATACTTTCCAAAGGATTAAGATAGCATTTCACCACCTCCCTGGGTCCTTCTTTTCCCCACATCCTCATTCTACCCATAAATTATAGCTAAATTCTCAACCCAAATACTTAAATATATAGTAGCTGCTGAATACTTAACATGTGTTCTCATGTTATCATGAAATTTCCGAGGGATGACACTCAAATACTGCTTTAAGAAAACCAGGCCAGGTGCAGTGGCTCATGCCTGTTAATCCCAGACAGTTGGATCACAAGATCAAGAGATCGAGACCATCTTGGTCAACACGGTGAAACCTTGTCTTTACTAAAAATACAAAAAATAGCTGGGCGTGGTGGCATGAACCTGTAGTCCCAGCTACACAAGAATCGTTTGAACCCAGGAGGCGGAGGTTGCAGTGAGCCGAGACTGCACTACTGCACTCCAGCCTGGCAACAGAACAAGACTCTGTCTAAAAATAAATAAAAAGAGTCTACATATCTTTTTTTCGTGATATAAAATATTACAACTATTTCAATAGGAATAAATTTGACCACTATCTGTTTGTAACTACAAGCATCCAGATGTTGTTGGAGCAGAATAAAGGAAATCAAGCAAGGCTCCTAGAGATCAAGCAAGCAAAATGGTTGCTTAAAACAATGGAGAAAGGGTTTAAGTGCACAGGTGCATCAACCAAATGCATAAAAGCAGGAAGGAAGAAGGAAAAAAGCCACACCAAAGCCTACTAATCTGCCCTGCAAACCAGAAAAGCATAAGCATGTTAATTGAAACCAGAATCTGAGAAAACCAACCAAACTTAAAAGGGGTGCAAACACTTATAACAAGAGGAGGCGACTCATGGATTTAATTACTTCCAGTATACATGACAATTACGAATAAATGGTGGAAAACCACAAAACAGTAGACAATAAGGAAAAAAGTTAAATGTTGATTGCCATTAGTGTTAACAGGAGTCTCTAACACCTGCTATAAGCTACTGTGTAATAAAAAATGAATTACTCTCCTAGTGAATAAATGAATACATTACTGGAAGCCAGGTTCTTTGGGAAGCACATTTAAACTATTTTATGCCACCAAAGTACATTCACCAAATAGATGCTTTAGTGCATATTCAACTGGATGAAAGACTCTAAACCTCTAAGCTTCCAATCTACATCTGACAACAAAGCAAGACTGTTATCAGACAAGGTAATCACTGAATAATAATTCATTATTTCTAATACAGATAGCTGAATGACAACAAAACAATGAACATTTACGGAATGCATGTTTCACATATACACCACCACTCTACGAAAGAAAGGCTAACTTACCCTAAGTTGCAAACCTGGATAAGAAGCAGAGCAGGGACTGAATCCCAGGCAGTTCCCATCCAAAGGCTTCATTAATGTGAGCCTTCTGATCCACCCAAGGCTCAATGACCCAGTAACAGACTCCTAGCAACCCAAGTGCTGTGCTGAATTACAACCTTGCCCTTGTAAATCTAAGAAAACATAAGGAAATGGAATTCTTCTCAGAAAATTTCCATCTAAGAGGAATAATGTTAAAATCTGTGTTTAAAGGAGAGCAAACTTGCAAAAGCTAGAAAATTTATAAAATGCACTTATGGTCTTATTTCATTCCCAGCAATGCACTATTAATATATTTAATTATAAACTTAATTTCCGGTGAAAATTCCAAGACGTTGAATGATTTATCCATATACCACTTCTTATCAAAAGCACTTTCTCAATTATACAGGAAAAAGACAGGAATACATTGACTAGACCAAGAACAATGAGTAAGCTTGATATTCAGATTTTCAATTAGAGGACAAATACATTAACAACAGTACTAGCTTAGGTGCTGCTCATAAGTGATAGCAGATCACCCCAGTTATTCCAAATCAGAGTTGGGTAGCCAGAGGTACCAACTTGGTAAATTTCCCTACTTCCAAAAGAGATTCAAGTACACATCTCTCCTTAACAATATTAGACTACGCTTCATTCCTAAATCTGCTCCAGCACCTCTAGAAAAGACCTTGAAAGACAAGAAACTTATGGACATATACAGATAAGCAGCGTACAATCAGTCTCAAAAGCTTAGAAATTAAGAAACTATACTAGAAGCTGCTCAAGCACAACAGGAAAGCAGTAGGAAAACTTACCAACTACCATTCCTAAGCCTAGAAACCAGCTGCTGCATTTAAAAAAAAAAAAATTCCACTCAGAACTCATATTTAACATGCATTATATGGTTTTGCAGCAAACTTACTTCCCTGGTTAAATTAAGCTTGGCAAAGTATTAAAATCTATCTCCAACTATCCACACAAAAGAATGACCATAATCCAAAACAGCAGAAAATGCAACGTCTTCAAAGTGTTGATATTTAGGATATTAATAGCATTTTTACAGAATAAGCTATTAATAAAATATTTCAGTTGATGTTTATAGAGTTACTTAACTATTGAGTTTAAACTATTGTTACTGAAAACATCAGACAAGTAAGAGGCAACGTGGGATTAAAATGTTTTGTGGGGGGAAATGTATAAAGAAGGTAACATAAAAAGCTATGCATCAAATAATCTACATACTCATGTTAAGAAGCAGTCACAGATAATTTGTTTTTAAAATCAGAGACTGAGGATTGGGAATGTTCTGGAATTAAATTGCGGCGATGCTTGCACAACCTTACAAACTTTCTTAAAATGAATTGTACACTTTAAATGGGTGAATTGTACGGTAAGAGAGACATCGCAATATAGCTGGATTGGTTTTTAAAACCAGAGAGCTCAGACTTCAGTAGGACTCTCATTCACATTTTATATATCCGTTTTTCATTACATCAGCTGAGGCTGACAAAGCCACACACACTCCACACCCCAACGTAAGTAAGTAGGGAAATTCCTATATGCCAGAGTGTGCTTTACGTAAGTTACATGGAACATGACATAATGTCAGAGGAAATTATACCACACGAGCACCACCCACTGAATAAAAACAACAGATTAGTAAACCTCTCTTTCATCTACCTTCCAAAATTGCTTCAAGGGCCCACCACTACCATGAAAGTAAGTTTCACAACCACCCTCAGAAATTAAGAAAAAAAAAATCACTACTTACTCCCAAATAGAACAGATTATCATATACTTCCCTAAAACTCAAGAGAACTTTGCATTCCATGCCCTGGCTATCTGAAAGGGTCCTCCCACAACCTCTCAGGTCCAGGTCCTCTCAGCAGGATCAGCAGCATAGAGCTTAATAGTCAGTAGTTATTTTTTAAGTAAAAGGTCCTCCCAGGTAAATAAGTAGCATACATCAGAATCAATGTCTTATAATGTAAGTCCAGGGGACCAAAGCTATTATCAAAACAACTGCTTTGTTTTTTTAATCTCACAGCTCACCACTGGCACTTGCTTGTCTAGCTGGCTTACACTCTTGTGATCATCATTGCCAAGATCAATGTACATTAGTCTAAACAATCTGATCTTAACCAGACCCTGCTTCTGTCAAAGATAACTGAGGAGCAACATTAACACAGAGAACATCTGCTCTATGTTGGGGGGATATCGAGCTGCCCTTCCTACCCTTCCAAAGACACCAAAATGGAACCACACTTAGCAGAGCCCTCTTTGCTTGTACAATAGCCTAATTTTACACCAAGAGATTATCATACATGTCCAACTCTTCAATGTGGTTAGGGGCTAACGAAGAGATTTTAATGGGATATTCACCAATTAAATTCCACCAGCAGTAATAGTGCACACTAAATTTGTAGAACTGATTTGGTTACATTTGAAGAGAACTTAATGACACCCTTCCGTGTAGAATTAAATGGGAAAACCGCAGACATCACAAAACCAAAATTTGAAAAGCACGCGCAAAATCATTTTTTTTTAATCCTGAACTATGACTGTGAAATAAAGCACCACTCACCACAGCAATACTCATCTTTTTTTTTTTTTTTTTTTTTTTTCTGAGACGGAGTTTTGCACATCGCCCAGGCTGCGGTGCAATGGCGCAATCTCGGCTGAATGCAACCTCCACCTCCGGAGTTTCAGCGATTCTCCAGCCTCAGCCTCCCAAGTAGCTGGGATTACAGGTGTGCTTCACCATGCCCGGCTAATTTTTGTATTTTTCAGTAGAGACGGGGTTTCACCACCTTGGCCAGGCTGGTCTCCAAACTCCCGACCTCAGGTGATCCGCCTGCCTTAGCCTCCCAAAGTGCTGGGATTACAGGTGTGAGCCACCGTGCTTGGCCTAATCCTCACTATTTTACTTCCCCAGGATTCAGTAAAGGTGTCTTCAATCAAAGCATCTCAGTAATAACTGCCTAAGTTGTAGTACTAAATGCCTAAATTATGGGTAAATAAGGATGCAAACTAATGAGGTGAGAAGAGGTCAAGCTGCATAATAATGTTCACTTTGAAGAAGCAGCTATTTGAATAATTTTACGGAAAACTGCCAGTATAAACCATATTTTTTTCTATAAATTTAACAAACTAGAAAGCTTAACAGAAAACTTCCATTAAAAATGTATATATTATGACTAAGCAATTCACTGTTTTGTATCATAAGGATATAATGATAAGGACTAAGCTCACTATTTTGTTACTCCCCCACCTCCCTGCCCCCCAGATGGAGTCTTGCTCTGTCCCCCAGGCTGGACTGCAACGGCGCAATCTTGGCTCACTGCAACTTCCACCTCCTGGGTTCAAGTGATTCTCCTGCCTCAGCCTCCCAACTAGCTGAGATTACTACCAAAAATTAGCCACCACAGCCAGCTAAATTTTTGTATTTTTGGTACAGACAGGGTTTCACTATGTTAGCCAGGCTGGTCTCAAACTCCTAACCTCATGATCCACCCATCTTGGCCTCCCAAAGTGAGGGAAGGTGTTTGTTCCCTTTCCAGGTCTCCAAGGGCGGCATGGTTTTAAGGGCCATAACTTCCCAGCACCATGCCCCACTTCCATCTCTCTCCATCGGGGAGATTTAACGGTTTATGTTTGAATTCCAAGGGCACGGGAAGAAACTAAGATTCAATCACTCCGGTGGAAATTCTAAGGAACTTCTTCATTGGCCTGGGGTCTTAGAGAAGGTGGGGCTTCTAAGTCCCCTTCTTCCACACCCCTTTGAACTCCATGTTTGGATCCCCTTCCAAGAACACTCCTTTCGTGGAAGCTGTTTTTCTCTACCCTGGATTTTCCCTCTGGAGTCCCCTTCCACTCTCTCATGGAAGCCTGTCTTCCCCTCCTACTAAACTCCATCTCTCTCTCTCCCTCTATTCCCTTCCACTCAGTGTGGAAGCTGCTTTCCTCTCCTGGATTCCATCTTTCTGGATTCTCTCTTTCAGTGTGAGAGTTAGCTGTTTCTCTCTCTAAATAAATCACTTTCTACAAACACTTTTGAGTCCGGCATTTACTGCGCACTGTGCCGTGGTCCCCTCTCTCATTCTTGAGAGGGCAGGAGACCAAGAACCTGGAGAAACATACTCTCAGGGGAGCTGAGGGCACCCTGAACCCCAATGTTACAAAAGTGCTTCGACTACAGGAGTGAGCCACCGCACCTGGCCACTACACTTTTGTTACTTTCAACAGCACGGAATTAAATCAAACTTTAAGATAACCTCAAGGCTAGGTGCTACTAAATTCTAGCAGGCAATGCAGCTCAGTGGCTGGGCTAGATGACACACCTGGAGTGTCCAACCACCCTGAGTGTCTGCTCTGCCCGAGGTTTCCACCCTCATGGGGGTAGTCCCAGTGGCTAAATGGGCAAAATGCAGGGGGTTAAAAAAAAAAAAAAAAAAATTCACACTGCGTACTGTCTGGGACACAATAGATATTCAATAAATTGGAGGGCTTGTGGTGATTCAACTCAGCTACCCAGTGGAACACTCTCCACTCAATTACAAAGAAAGATGCAGAAATTATTTAAACGCCAGACTTTGAGAGACAGAGCAGATGCAGTGCTGCTCCAGGGATTGTTTTTGTTTGATTCTTCACCCAGCTTGATTAAAAAAAAAAAAAAAAAAAAAAAGAAAAAGAAAAAGAAAAATGGATACCACGAAATGTTAATAATTATCACTGAGTGGTATAAATGCTGTCCCCACTCTTTTTTTAGCAGAAAGCCCAAATGTTGTAAGATAAAAATATGCTGCTCTTATAAATCAAATACAAAATAGGACATCAAACTGTACTCAACAGGACTGAAATAGCATTGAAATAATGAAAGAATACTCACTCGTCTTTCTACAGTTCGAGTCACGATCAGTACTGCACACCCTCCCATTACACCAAACTACACCATTTCATTTGTTTAAACATTTGAGGATCTATCAATGCAGACACTATGTGATCCTGCCCATAAGAGGGCACTACTCTAAACTCTGCTGTTCATCGATCTGATTTCTCCTTGCCATTTAAGAAACAATAAAGACTAATCCCACAATAGGTGGCAAACTGACTGGGCACCTCTTCAGCCATTGCTAGAGAACAGGATTACCCCCTAAAAGAAATGTTATATAGAAATCCAAACTATTCTTATGACAAAATAGAAGGTCTAGTCACTAAAGTGTGGGAAGCCTTGTTGAAACATGACTCAGTACCTATAACATGGCAGGGTCATGAGAGGTAGGCAAGGTTTCTGGCACATGCGTATCTTACCCTGGAGTCTGGGACCTGCCCCAGACACTGTGTCCTTTCCTGTGTGCTGCAGAAAATTTGAAAGCCCCTCTGCTTAGAGATCTTACACTTGCTGTTTCCAAGTAAAATCATAAATGTATATAAGAAAACTTTAAATATTTTCCACTGAAATGTGGAAGAATGAAAAAGAACATCTGGGAGGGAAAAATATTTACGTTAACAGTAGGTATATACAGCAAGAGGAAATAGGCTGGGCAGCGGGCACTCTTTCTACATACATTTTTTACACTTTTCCAACAACTAGGAAACATCTCAAAATTGCACAGAAGAAACCATCGAAAACTTTTATGTAACAGTAAAAATAACACTTTTTCTAACATCACATGGACAGGAAGGAGAGCGTGGGTATAAAAGAGAACACTTCCTTTTGAAAACAGTCTTTTGTTTCACTTTTTTTTGAAAGAGATAACTGCCCTTGGATATATGAAGCATATAAGCACTGCCTCCTGCTTCAAGGTGGTCAGGCCTTTGACCAGGTTTAAATTATTATTCAGAGAAAGACTCATCCCTTCCCAAGAGACAGCTTGGAGACAAACAGTGTAATCCCATAGCTGACTTCAAGACTTCAGATAGGTCATAAGGCCATCTGAGTGTTATCCAAAACTGTCCTACATTCACACTCACATTTTTCCCATTTCTGAATCAGCTTCATAAATCTAACTCTACCATCACGACTATATGAGGCACAAGTACAGAACACCAGCAGGGCTCCCAAGTTCTAATAACAGAAGTCTGCCCCAAATACATCAATCACTTCACATACATCACCTCACTAGTTTCTCCTATAGTCATCTACTATAAAGACCATCCAAAACAAGATGCGATTAGACTTTATAAACCTGGAGGCTGCCTTATCTAATCAAGGAATCACAACTAACTTTTCTTCATTAGCACCAGATTGGTTGTTCATAACTACTCTCAGGTAGTAGGTAAATAAACACCAGACTCATGACAAAGTAACAAAAGTACAATGATGTTGCACAAGTCACAAATTCAGAACTGGGCTCAGAAACCAGCCCATGCTTGTACCTGCTGTGTGACCTTGGTGGACAACAGCTTCCTTCATTTGTAAAGTAAGAATTAAAAAAGGTGCACACAAATTGGAAAGGCCATGCCCAGCACTTCACAGGTGCCCCAAATAACTTGGCCCGTGTTCTTTAATAACTTTATAGACACAGTCCATTAGAACATGGCATCTGAGGCCAGGCGCAGTGGCTCACGCCTGTAATCCCAGCATTTTGTGAAGCTGAGGCAGGTGGATCACCTGAGGTCAAGAGTTCGAGACCAGCCTGGCCAACATGGTGAAACCCCATCTCTACTAAAAATAAAAAAATTAGTCAGGCGTCATGGTGCGCGTCTGTAATCCCAGCTACTCAGGAGACTGAGGGAGGAGAACCACTTGAACCCAGGAGGCAGAGGTTGCAATGAGCCGAGATCATGCCATTGCACTCCAGCCTGGGCAATGACAGCAAAACTCCACCTCAAAAAAAAGGGGGGGGGGGAGGGGAGAGAGACAACTGTTCTTGCCATACCTTTAGCAGTTTACACAGGTGCACCGTGGGAATACCTGTGTCTCCTCTCTCGCGCGGGCCTTGTCGTCTCTGTTATAAGAGACTGAGGTAGCCACTTTCAGGAAGTCCTCTAATGTACTTTCTGGTCCCAGGGCCAATTTTTGCAACTTCCTCCTGTTATCAGGGGTTGCCTGAGTAATACATTCATCCCTTAGGATTAGCTGTCCCTTGACTGAATCAGGAGATAGAGAGGTGTGCTTTACTAAGGCCTGTCTTAGCCTTTCCAGGAAGGCAGTGGGATTTTCATCAAATCCCCGTTCAATCATGGACAACTTAGTATAACCAAGATGCTGGGTCCTAGTTCTAGGGAAGCTTTCCATTATGCACACTTCAAAGTGTCTTCTCTTCCAGTCTTCCACCTTGTCACTGGGATCCCATTTAGGGTCATCCACTGGTACTACTCTTGAGGTTAGGTAATGTTTGCCCCCTTCCCTGATGCTGTATGTGATATAAAGCTCATCCCCAAATCTCTCTGCTGCTTTCAGAACAGCCTGCTCCTTACTGTCCGTCAGGGTTTTGATTCAAAAGTAAAAATAACGTCTCTCCAGGAGAGTTCAAATACTTAAGCGAAATTCTGGAAAGCTTTATCAGGGTCATCTGAAAACTTGCCAAGATACCCCTTCATTTGCTTCAAGTACTGTAGGGAAAAGGGGACCTGGACCTTACTGGGTCCAAATTCACTGGGCATCTATGGGAGGGGTAAAAGTGAGACTGGCGCTTGCTTAGAGTGAGAATTTTTAGGAGGGGACAAGTGAGAGACTAAAGCTGGACAGCGAGGTTGGGGTGGACCTTGAGGGATAGGGCTGGAGAGAGTTGGCTCCTCTGCTGGTATTGCCTTGTTACTTTCCTGGGCTTGCCCCTTGCAGCCTTCCCTGAGCTAGCAAGGATTGGGCTGGATCAATCCTACAGTGTCAGCAAAGGTCTGGATTGCATTACAAGGTATAGAAAGCCTGTACATAGGGGTTTCAAACCATTTGTCCTCACAGTGACAGAAAAGTTCCAAGTAGTATCAAAATAAATGGTTCCTTCCTGAGGCCAAGCCAATCCTTCCTGTAAATCCTAACTTGGCCAAACCTTTGTGAAGAGGGCTATAAAGAATCTTTCCTCCAGATTAGAAGAATCAAAGCAGTCCCAATGGTTTAAGATAGACTCCAGAGGAGTATAAGCTGGGTGTGGTGGTAAAAAGAACTGGTTGCACATTCTCAAAGACAGGGAATAGAGACATCCCTCATTCCCTTCCCCACCCCCTGCTTTGAGACAGAGAAAAGGTTCCATTGGCATGGCGGGTGAGCCACACCCATCCATTGGCCCTGTGGGGTCTCGCTACCCCCACGGCTTTCTACCAGCTGCCTCCCGCATCGTGGCTGTTGGGTTCAGACCATGTGGGCTGCAGGCATGCCTAGGCACCCAAGCAGGGAGAGGAAAAGATAACAGGAGGCGCCCTGAGCCATGTGTGCCTGCGGCTGTCGAGCTGTGGACACATATGTGGCTCCTCTAGGAATAACTGGTCTGACATGCATCTTTGGCATCTGAACCTAATGCTCATTTTACTTAGTAATACTGCCATTGCCTATAGGAAAACTCAGTCATTCAAATGATGTGACAGAGAGAAAAGAGACAAAGTCTGGGGGTTTTGATCAGCAGTTAGGACAACTTAAAACTCCATAGAGGGAAGCAGGGCCTCTTTACTCGCAGGAAAGAGAGATGGCTGGGTTTTAGGAGAGAGGCAGGTCTGGCAGTTTCGTGTTTACACTCACCCTGCTTTCTCGCAAGGGAACCTTTTCCATTTCACGTAAGTGGGGGGATTACAAGTAACAGAAATTGATTTTTATGTGTGACTTACTGAACCACACTCTGAATACTAAAAATAAGTTACCCTTTTCTGGTGAGGGAACTTGCTAACAAGATCAACCCTGACTGCACAACAGAATTACACTAAGAGAAGGTAAAAAATACATATTCCTGGTGATACGTTAGAATGCTTAGAATATGGGCAGGCGTAGTGGCTCATGATGGTAATCCCAGATCTTTGGGAGGCTGAGGTAGGAGGATCACTTGAGCCCAGGAGTTGGAGCCCAGCCTAAACAGCATGGTGAAACTTCATCTCTCTTTTAATTTTTAAAAATAAATTTAAAAGTAATATGTAACACACAGAATTGTATACTCCCAAAGCAAAAAAAAACAAAAAAACAAAAAAACAAAACAAATCAAAACAGAATCCTGAATTTTACTAGTGAACCAGCGCTAAATTAGAACAGTGAAGGGGCATGCTTGTTTTTAACAAGCTCCAGATAGTAGTGTTCAACATTGGGGAACATTCTTTCCTCAGGCAAAATGGTTTCCCCTACAAGAGCCTTATTATTTGTCGTTGTACACAGGCATTTATAAACATTGCTTTAAATGTAGAATTAAAAGGTATACTCCAGCTCTAACTACAAGTTAGCAAGCACTGCTGTTTGAGCTTCGCCAAAGTAGTTCATTCCAAAACTTGAAAAGCCACAAACATTTAATCTTAGGTTCCTATTTTTAACAACAGTGTACAGAAATCTCTGCAATAGCCAATTATTACTCAACCACCAGTGTCATAAAACACACAAGTAAATTAGTTAGCCTTGACAGACTTTTCCTTCCCTCCCTCAGCCTCCCCACCTGTTTTTCAGTTTTAGGAAAAGACAGCCATTGATCTCCATGGCAATCACCAGAATCATCTCTCTTCTGGGATGATAAAGAGGCCATGCCTTTTTCTTTTTTCTTCATCTGTTTGGAGACAGGGCGTCACTAAGTCAGCCAGGCTGGAGTGCAGTGGTGCAATCTCAAGTCACTGCAACCTCCAATCCACAGCTCAAGCAATCCTTCCACCTTAGCCTCTTGAGAAGCTGGAACCACAGCTGCACACCACCACCTCTAGCTATGTTTGTGTGTGTCTTTTATATAGAGATGGGGTTTCGCTATGTTGCCCAGGCTGGTCTCAAACTCCTTGAGACCAAGCAATCCTCCCCTGCTTAGCCTCTGAAATTGCTGGGATTATAGGTGTAAACCACATCGCCATAGGGGCCATGCTCTGGAGGAGCCTGCTCCAGCTGCTGGTCCACAGAAACTCTGGACAACGCGTGAGAATGGTTAAGGCTTAAAGGGCACAGGCAGAGAATCTGGGAGTCTCCAGCACACTCCTGCAGTGTGGACAATGGACAATGGGCACTAGGAGGAAAGACGCTCAGGGACACCTCAGTGTGGACAGGCAAGCAGAGAAAGAGGAACTGTAACAAGAGAATGTTCACAAAGAAGAGAAGGAAAAAGAATGAATGATGGCATCCCAGATGCAAAGGAAGAGGAGAGAACTTCTACAACAGTCAAATCTGTCAAAGGCGAGATTCTAAACAGCACTATACAGTAGACAGAGCATGACCTGCCAGGAGCAAGGTGACCCTGACTTACCTAACATGGTCAAGTTAAAAATGAGGGTCGTGAGTCGTGAGCCGTGTGCGGTGGCTCACACCTGTAATCCCAGCACTTTGGGAGGCCAAGGCGGGTGGATCACCTGAGGCAAGGAGTTCGAGACCAGCCTGGCCAACATGATGAAACCCTGTCTCTACTAAAAATGCAAAAATTAGCTGGGCATAGTGACACACGCCTATAATCCCAGCTACTCTGGAGGCTGAGGCAGGAGAATTGCTTGAACCCACAAGGCAGAGGTTGCAGTGAGCTAAAATCAAGCCACTGCATTTCATCCTGGGCAAAGGAGACACTGTCTCCCCCAAAAAGTAAATGAAAAGGAAGGGTGTGGAGAGAATACCACATGGGGGCCCATTCCAGTTCCACAGAGCTAAGATCTACGGACTTTCAATTACCATTTATAAAATCAAGAGAAGAAAAAAGGCGGATGAGTGTTTAATAATCTGCATCATGAAGAAATTAAATGTACCCCACTGGTTTTAATACTACTAATGTTTTAATATTAAACCAATGAAAAGTAATAGCAATATTCATGAGCCTAGGTGGTGTGATATGCAGTTACATTCCAGTTCTTTAAATGGCAGTAGTATGCAGTTTTGAACGGAAACTAGAATCTCCCCAGGCCCACAGATCCCATGCTTTACTGTTACTTTGTGTAGAACTTCAAAAGACCTTCAGTATCTACAGCTGTACAGTCTCTCAAATATTACAGTATTGAAGAGACGAATAGAACATGATGGAAGATGCTCTTTGGTAACAACAGCCTGTACCTGACTTGGCCCATCTTTCAGTCAGAAGCTGGTACCCCAAAGCGAAATGGAAAACCGCAAAAGCGGCAAGCACATGATAAAATGAGTATGCAAAAAAACTGTTGCAAAAATGAGGCCAAGCCCAGACTAGCTTGAAACGAAGAGGGGGTGATCAGAAAAGCAGTAGCAGGGAATGAATGGAAAACCTTATTCCCTTCAAGGTATGTAAAGACTCCAAATATTAAAATACATGTTGATATAGAAAAAAAAAAATCTTTATTGAAACAGAATGATCAGGAAGCATTCTAAGAAATGACTTCTGCCAAAGTAACTCTAGGGCTCATGTTCCTGTTGGTGACATAAGCCACTGCTCCATAGGAACCCCTGTGATTACAAGGTCAAACTTTATTCCATTATGCAGCACACTAACAATGCCTCTTCAGAGACATGATCTGTTAATGTATGATTTATTGTAATTAAGCAACACAGTTTAATGTCATCAAGAGGCTTTAATTAGAGAAGGCTGCCGTGTCTTCACGCTGTCAGATCAATTCCTGTTTGCACATCCATACAGACTTATACATGCTCTGGGAGCACCTCTGCATGTACTAAGCAAGCCCTCCTTTGGGGTCACGGACTTCCACACACTAAGATGTCATGTTTTAAAGGTCTGCCCATGAAATGTATTTTGTGTGTTCATCCAAACCAGACTAAGGGTGGGGGGAGCACCCCTCTCTTCTCCAGAACATCGTGATAGCTGGCTCCTCTGAAATGATTACCACCTCACCGTTAGGTTTCCCTGGCCCCAAGACTCCCTGGTCATTCATATGTTATGGCACCAACTTTGAATTTCACTTATGATCATGCAAAATATTCTTTCACCTATATATTCTTGAACCAGTCTGGCACTCACTAGCTAGAGTATCTGATGGCTAGATAAATAAAATGCAGAGTGTTCATACAATATATTGTCTTTCAGCAATAATAAGGAATAAGGAATGCATAATAAGGAATACATTCTGAAAATGGATAATGGTGATGTTTGTACAACACTGCAAATGTTGTCAACGCCACTGCATTGTACACACACAAAAATGGTTAAAATGGTAAATTTGGTGTTATGTGCAGTTAACCACCATTTAAAATACCGAAGAAGGAGATCAGAAATGAAGAACTGATTCATGGAACATGGAGAAACATGATGCTAAGTGAAAGATGCCAAACACATTTGGCCATATAACGTATGATCCCATTTATATGCAATGTCCAAGATATGAATATCCAGTGACAGAAAGGACATTCGTGATTGCCAGGGCCTGGGAACAAATAACTGCTAATCAGTACAGGATTTCCTTTTGGATTGATGAAAACAGTCCACAATTACATAGTTGTAATAGCGTACCTAATTTAATATTCCAAAGAAGCTCTAAGCTGTATCTACTTTAAAAAGATAAATTTTATGCTGTGAGGATTCCATTTCTATGAAGCTGTTATTGTTTTAAAAATAACAGAAGAATAGGGGAAGAACCTTAAGAAACAAGGAGTAGACAAGGATTATATGTATTGAAAACTATTTTGGATTATTTGTCAAGACAAACCCACATGCAAAAAACTGTTCCCTTTCCAGCTCTGCAGGATCTAGACAAGTGAACTGTTCAAGTCTTGCGACAATTCAGAAGGCCTATGAGACTGGCAGGAGCTCAAGGGGGACAGCTGTACTTACATACGTAGCACCCACCACAGCTGCAAGTCAATTTCTTTTTCTAAACACTGTGGTCTCTTCTACTGGAGCTGCTGTACAGGCTTTTGTCACTATAATAAATATTCCTTCAGAAGTATAGGGAAGTTAGGAGTAATTTGGAACAGAGCTGTTAAATATTGCTCCTTCCACATAATAAAACTGTTTTGATACAATGCTGCTTTCAAATACCTGCCAGGTTAATGAAATGAAAATTAAGATTTGGTGTTAACACTGGAAGTCTTGGATGTTAACGCTATTACATGATATATTTCTAATTCATTACTAAAAGAATTGTGTGGCATGTTTGAGCTCCAGTTAATATTCAGACATATCTAAAAATTAAATTTCTGAGGTGGTGGCTTTTAGTTTTCTTCACATAACCATTTGACATGCCCTGTAAATACTAATAAATTATCAATAGTTTTTTCTGCATAAAATTCTCATTCTTTGTCGGCATTTTTTCCTACCACATTCCAATCCTCCTGCCCATCCTTCCTCACTCTGACATATGGCAAACAGCAACTGGTTTTGAGCCTGGCACTGCGGCTACTTTCAAGCAGCCTTTCCAAGGACCTCAGTTCCTGCACGAAGCGTGCAGTTGTACTGGACTGCCTTAGCAAGTGTGCTCCCAAATATCAAACAGGACAATACAGTCCACAAGTAAGGACATTAAATCTAGGAATTTTTTTTTTAACTTATGGATTCGAATTTTCCATTTCATATTTTCAGACACCTGTTGATTTTAAGAAACCATGAAAAGTGAATCTGCAGAAAAGGGGGTCCCACCGTACTATCAATTGAAGTCACAGCTTACCTTAGGATTCACCTGTTCTTTGCGTTCCACATTCTACAGGTTTTGACAAATGCATAATACATGGATCCCCTATTCTGTCTGGGGTATTTCTTAAAGTGTTGCTAAAAAGACAGTTTCCAGTATTGTGCTTCTGGGGGCACTACTTCTGTTTTCCTTCCCCACTCCTGGCCTATAGGTTTCTTTTGCTTTATTATTATTTTTAATGTTTTTATTTATTTATTTATTTATTATTTATTTAAGACAGGATCTCACTCTGCCACCCAGGCTGGAGTGCAGTGGTGCGATCATGGCTCACTGTAGCCTTAAACTCCTGGGCTCAAGCAATTCACCTACCTCCGACACCCAAGTGGCTAAGAGGTGTGCACTACCACACCTGGCTAATTTTTCTATGTTTTTGTAGATGCAGGGTTTTGCCATACTGCCCAGGCTAGTCTCCTCGGCTCAAGTGATCCAACTGCCTCAGCCTCCCCAAGTACTAGGATTACAGATGTGAGCTATCACACCCAGCCTTTTTGCTTATTTCATCACAACTCATTCCTTAAATGAATGTCAAGTACTAGGATTACACATGTGAGGGATCACGCCCAGCCTTTTTGCTTCATGTCTTTATAAATGAGTAGTTAGTTCCTGAACTACTGCTCATTTCACAAGACAATGAAGTCTTCCTTGTACTTAAGGAAGATCTTAGGAAACAATTACTTAATTACAGCACCTAACACTCTTTTCCAGAACCTGAAAAAGGTCACCTTTTACAAACACTGACTACTACTTTGAAGTATTCAGTCTCCCCAAGGCAGGAAAGTGAAGAAAGAAGGGAGGATTTTAAAAATATATGTATCTTGAGAAAGTTTTTGATGTCACTTTCCCAGTATTAAACAACACCTCTTAGCAATTATTGCATCTTTTGGCTGATTCACCAAAAATAATGACTGCACAGAGAAGTTTCTAGCTACACTATGTCCATTACTCATTCTGTGAAGTATTCAAAACGTTAAATGTTTTAACTATTTTCCTAATTTACATTCTATGCTTTTAAAATATTATAACTACTAATTTTTGAAATATATTGTCCCTTTAATAAACACCAGGCCCTAATCTAAGACTGCCGAGCTACTTATTTATCGGAAGAAAAAACTGAAAAAAGAAGAGGGTAAAACCCACACACCATACTTCCTCCGGTAATGTGGTCGTGACCACTGTGTTGTATCAAACTCTGGCCACACAAGTGGATCAACTTAACCATTCCAGTGCTGGCGCAGGATGTGGACTCGGTGGTATTAATGAGTGCGCAGGCTTATAATGTAACCTCACCAGACCAAATAACCTCCTGGCCACACAAGTAGAAAATAATTAAAACAAGCACGATTCCAATTTAGCTTTGTAACCAGATGGTGAATGAAAAAGCAGACAAAGGCTCATTTTGTGAATAACCTGGGGAACAGCCCCTACAGTTTCTTTTAAAGTTACAGCCTGACTTGTGAAATCAAAGAAGAAAGGAAAGAATACAAACTTCTCACCAGACTTCACTCCTAGAGCACATATATATCCTTTTCCCTAGGTCATGACCAGAGAACATCACAACTCATTCCTTAAATGTATGTCAAGTTTAATCACAGTAAAAACCCAGAAACGCAGTGAAAATTAAGTGAGGGCAAGAATCTGCTGAACATGCATTTCAACGTTGAGCTCTGAGCTGTTATGTAAAGAAATATATTAAGTATGTTTTTTAAAATCATCAGGACTACAAAACAACATGAACCTCCACTCAGATTCCACAAAGATCTTTCCCAAAAAATAGACAATATTTGCAACCTAACAGATTTGTGCCTTCTTTTTCGTCTCCTCAAGAATAAGGGCATTTCATGGGCAGGCAAAGGAAGAAAACATGTCAAAACCTGAAGATTCCCAACTTTGCACAAGAACTCTGTCAGTAATCTAGAAACGGGAAGATAAAATCCAAATGGCTACCTGACCTTCACAGACTAGACAGAGTGCAGGCGGTTTAACCCGCTTATTAAAGATGAAAGCTCTCATTCATGAAAGGGAAACATTAACTAATCTGTGCACCCTCCAATGGGAATAAGGACAGCATGAGAGACCATCATGCCGTCCAATACTCCTCGAGACTTACAGTGAGCTTGCCCTGAGTCAAACATCAAAATTGTGAGCTAGTTTATTTCAGCACAATAACTGTCAAACTTCTCTGTTAGATCCCAACAGGGTGTCAACTCTTCCTATAAACCCTAGCCTTGCTCGATGCTGGTAGCAGCTGACTTCCCCAGGCCCATCCCTCCCCAAACCATTGCAGGATTAATCACAAACATAAAGCAGAAGAATCCCAGGCCAGCGTCCCAAGGGATTGTAAGACGATGACGACTAAGGAAGGAATTGCAGGCCTGGAGTGATACCAAAATAATTCAACAACAACAACAACAACAAAAACATTTGTTTCTGCCTCATTCAATTTAAGCATCAACACAGATTGTTTCTTTGGGTTCCAAAATCCTACTTTACTTCCTTGAGACAATGGATTCACAACAGGTATACAGATGCTCATGTGGCCCCAAGTGAAAAAGAAGAACCTGGAAAAAAGCCCATTATTAGGATAATACATTTGACTGTATAATCACTTCTCTGGCTTTTATTGCTGGTCACTTTTCATAGGCTTCTTGAACAGGGGGTATTCCTCCATGGCCATCCCCACACAGGTGGGGCCCCAGCAGCTAGACACCTAAGGAAGGGCCCTCTGCACTCTACACACTTGACATGTAACCTTGCTGCAGCAACAACAGCCCATGCCGTATCAACATGTGCTGCACTGGTTGTAATGAAGTCTTTGTGAATTTCAAACAGGAGAAGGTGTTTCTTGACCGTCTGAATCTCTCACTTTGACTGTAAGGGCATTCTGAAGTCTGAAGTAAATGAGACTTTGGTTCTGGCTTTAACACTATAACACTTACTATATTACATTGGGCAACCTAGATAAACAATTGTATACTTCAAATTCCGCTTTTGGAACAACAGGAGTTAGCAGTCAATAAAATTTAGCAATGTTCTAAGCCCACACATCTAATCACTTAACCTTCCCATGACACTCCATGACAGTAAGTTTTGCTACTACCTTCTATTGTCAGCATTTCAAGTAACTACAGGTATAAGGCAGCATAGTAATTCACAACCTGCGACAACAACCTGCAGGCACTGGTGTTACAGGAATTGGAAGCAACACATATAAAAGCATATCATCGTGCCCAGTGCCTAGTACACAGCGGGTGCTCAGTAAATACTGGCTTTACTATGTTTTGGAGAATTTGGAGATCCTGTTCGCATGTTCTATTGCCACCTGAATTCCATACAGCTGACTTTGTGGGGGTGCTCTTTGCTTCTCTGGACCTCAGAACGCTGTAAGGTAAGGGTATTCAGGAGCAGCAAGGCTGGACAGCCCTTTCAGGGGTGTTGCAAAAGCCACTGACCCTTAAAATTCACATCCTGGTTCCCTTCATATACTCACTCAGGGGAGAGTCTTCTACTGCACCAAGATTTATTGAACAGCTCCATATGCTGGGCCTGTAATAAATAATCACTGGCAATTCACTAAGATGATGAGTCAAAGGTGGCTAGGCTGGAGATGGTAGGGGTTCTCTGAGAACAAGATACTGCATGATATGTGTGGGGACAAATATGAACGAGGTGCACGCCAGAGCTACTGCAACGTGGAAATTGCATCTAAGTGGGGGATGAAAAATGCTTCACAGTAACAGTGAGTCTTGAAGGACGAGAATGTGAAAGCAAAGAGGGCAGAAACCACGTTTCAGTCCAGTTCTCAACCACGCCCATTTATCTCTTCTTAAATTTATGCTTTTTATAAAGACTGTCCTAGAACCAAATTTCTAGAACTCTGTCGTTTTACCCCAGAGACTGCGACGCGCTCTTCTTTCCAAGCCTGGCTTCCTGTGTCCTTTATGACCTCCCTCCCTCATTTCTAGTCCTCTCTTCTCCTCCCGACCACCCACTGGCAGTATGCAGGAGTGCACTCTCTCTCTTCCAGAATGGAAGAGATGGCAGCTGAATGCAGCATCACTCACGTTTACACCCGCTTGAGATCCCATCATCAGATCTCCCCCTCGTGGCCTCACCAAATAAGTTGAGCATTACACATATTGCAGAGTTATGCCCTGAAACTGATAAGGGACTAAACTATGAAAATGTGCAGGGGTGAGGTGGGGGCTAGTCAGAAGACACCATGCAGCGAGCTGTCATCGCGCCACTGCACTCCAACTTGGGTGACAGAGCAAGCCCCTGTCTCTTAAAAACAAAAAAGGAACTTAGAAGGTACTATTTTGATTTGTCTATTTAAAAAATAAATTGTTTAAAAAGAAACAGCACCAACCCGAAAAAATAGAGGAGGAAAGAGCCTAACAGCGTAAGAGAGAAAAGGGGAGAAAAAAGATTCCAAAGCAAAACACCATCAGCTGTGTTTCAGGTCAGACCCAAATGTTGCTGCCAGATTAAATGACCCACCTCTACTCTCAAAAGATGTGGCCCTTGAGACAAGTGACCTCATTTCCTCAAGAAGAGCAAATTAAAAGGAGAGAGAGACGTTAAAAACAAATATGTTTTATCAACCCACCCAGTATCAATGTACAGACCTATTTTAAAACATCACACTGGGCCAGGCGCGGTGGCTCACGCCTATAATCCCAGCACTTTGGGAGGCTGAGGTGGTGGGATCATGAGGTCATCAGATGGAGACCAACCTGGCCAACATATTAAAACCCCATGTCTACTAAAAATATAAAAATTAGCTGGGCGTGGTGGTACACACCTGTAGTCCCAGCTACTCGGGAGGCTGAGGCAGGAGAATTGCTTGAATTCCCGAGGCGGAGGTTGCAGTGAGCCGAGATCACGCCACTGCACTCCAGCCTGCCAACAGAGCCAGACTCCGTATCAAAAACTAGTGTAAAAAAAAAAAAAAAAAAAAAAAGACTTGACAGTGGGAAATCTGAACACTTGACTCCATATGTTATCAGTATCATGGTTATGTTTTCTCTAAACAGAATTCACGGCTTTTAAAAATTAATACTGGACCGGGTGTGGTGACTCACTCCTGTAATCCCAGCACTTTGGGAAGCCAAGGCAAGCAGATCACGTTAGGCCAGGGGTTCGAGACCACTCAGGCCAACATGGTAAAACCATGTCTCTACTAAGAATACAACAATTAGCTGGGTGCAGTGACACATAGCTGTAGCTCCAGCTACTTGGGAGGCTGAGGCATGGGGCCAGGACTTCAAGGCCAGCATGAGCATAGCAAGACCACATCTATAAAAAATAAAAATTAGCTGGGTACGATGGAGCACACATGCAATCCTTGCTAGTGAGAAGGCTGAGGCAAGAGGACTGCATGAGCCCAGGAGTTTGAGGTCATAGTGAGTTATGATGACACCACTGAACTCCACCCTGTCTCCCCCCATCCGGCACGAAAAAATGTTTGAGATTTCCTTCACTTAAGGTGAAAATGAAAATTTACTGTGAGTTGATACTTATGCAATTAAAGAGGGTGCATAGACGTATACTGCATTTTTTCAGGACTCAAAAAAGCTATTATTTACCTGAGTTTTACATACACAGTGATATTCACCATACCAGAAATTAAAACAAATTTTATATTCATTCATTTAAAAAATTATTCAATCATTACATGTTAACATGAAGGAAATTTTTAGAAAATTGTATTTTACAAATTGGAAAAAAAAAATGTGAGAAAAGAGGCACTGTTTTCCACTTCTGCAAATGTCTTTAATACCTGGCTTAACAGGAGTCAACAGACTTCTCATAACTGAATTCAGTCTGATGCAACATCACACATCACATAGCATCTGGAAAGTCTCACTGCACATTCGGGAGAAAATGAAGAAAATAATGTCTTGGTATTACCATGATACTACTTTTCATCATAGTCCCCAGAAAGTGACTATGATCTAGGGATCCCTAGATGACAGTTTGAGAACTGCTATGATGGAGCAAATTCTACGGTGGTAAACAAGAATTTCCTTGAGTTAGCAAGAATTTGATGGTTCTCTTTATTCTGAGGTAAAATCAAAGTCCCAGGTTGACAAAAAGAACATTATGTCACCCTTAAACACCCTCCTGCAAAGCACACCATCAAGAAAGGGTCTCTGGGTAGTAAGAACTCATCAAAGCACCCTTAGATTCACGCAGCCAAATTCAGGACAAGCTGTGAAAGTTCAAGATGTACAGTTTTCTAGACTGCTGATCCCTATTTAATATGCTGGGTCTCTTGACAAGCATCTTTCTTTTAAATTAAATAGGGGGGAAGAAAGAAGGATAGATTACAGTATAACACAGAGAGCAAGACAAAGGTGCAACTGCTTCCCATGAGTGTGCACACACAGGCACACACAAATACTGGGTCTCAATTCAAAATTTCCTATTGCAAATAAAAGTCAAAACTAACAAAAACACAATCCCCTCAGGTACAAGGTATAGATTATAAAAGTCTTTATGAAGAAAGATGTTTCAAGAGGAAGTAAAGGTGGTGAGCCTGGTGACTATAAAGTTGAAAAAAGCAAGTTTTGAAATTGTGTTATGCTCCTCACTAAAGAAAAAAAATGAAATTACACACACACATGAATACATAGAAAAACTCTAAAAACGGGGCCGGGCATAGTGGCTCACGCCTGTAATCCCAGCACTTTGGGAGGCTGAGGCGGGCAGATCATGAGGTCAAGAGATCAAGACCATCCTGGCCAACATGGTGAAACCCTGTCTCTACTAAAGTACAAAAATTAGCCAGGCATGGGGGTGCATGCCTGTAGTCCCAGCTACTCGGGAGGCTGAGGCAGGAGAATTGCTTGAAACCGGAAAACGAAGTTGCAGTGAGCCGGGATCGCGCCACTGCACTCCAGCCTGGCGACAGAACAATACTCTGTTTCAAATTAAAAAAAAAAAAAAAAAGAAAAAGAAAAACTCTAAAAACCTATCTTCCAGCAAGGGATTAGATGGGCTTGAGTGTAACTTACTACTTTAGTCCTTTGTGGGCTATGAAAATTCTTCGTCAAAGGGCATGGATGGCCTTTTGAGTTTAAAACAACAACAACAAAAGCCTTTTTTTTTTTAAATTAAAAAAACCACCTCCGTCCCATACTTTGCTCCAAACTCAAATATTAACTCAACAAGTGGTTGGTGGGAGCGGTGGCTCACACCTGCAATCCCAGCACTGTAGGAGGCCAAAGCAGAAGGATCACACTTGAACTCAGGAAAACAGGGCAAGAACTACCTGGAAAACAGGGCAAAACTACAAAAAAATAAAAGTTAGCCAGGTGGTGCACACCTGTAGAGGCAGCTACTTGGGAAACCGAGACGGGAGAATCGCTTCAATTCAGAAGGCGGAGGCGGAGACTGCTGTGAGCCTCCAGCCTGGGCAGAGACTGTCCTTTAAAAAAAACAAATGCTCATAGTGCTCACATTGGCAACTCATATATTAAAATTAGAACGTTACAAAGAAGACAGCATGGCCCCTGTACAAAGATGACATGCAAATTCGTGAAGCTTTTCTTTTTAAAGTACCCACAAGCAAAATGTGGGGAAAAAAATTATATATATATATATCTCCAAGAGGAAATACAAGAGATAATCCTTCCAATCTTGGGTTATACGAAGATTTTCTAGAACACAAAAAGGATGAATGATAATACCTTAGCCTACATACAAATTAAAAGGAATCTTATTTTCTTATTTTTTTGCTCTATGGCCCATGCTGGAATGCAGTGGCACGATCTCAGCTCACTGCATCTTCCTAGGCTCAAGCAATTCTCATGCCTCGGCCTCCAGAGTAGCTGGGATTACAGGCACACACCACCACACCTGGCTAATTTTTTTTTATTTTTAATAGAGATGAGGTTTCACCATGTTGTAATCTGCCCACCTTGGCCTCCCACAGTGCTGGGATTAATGGCATGAGCCACTATACCCCAAAAAAGAAATTTTCTTTCAAAGACAATGTTAAGAAATATTATCGGCTGCCTTGTGTCCCCTAAAAAGTCTTAAGTCCTAACCCCTAGGACCTCCGTATGTGACTGAATTTGAAGATGTGAAGTAAAAGGACATAAGTGTGGTGGTCTCTCAGTACTCAAGTTCAAGACAAAAGATGAGAAGCATGCTGTCAAGGTAAAAGCACCAAAGAGCGAAGACCGAGATATTTGAATGGAAGCCCTCCCTTGGTTTTACTGCTGGCTCAGTAAGCAGTCGCCCACTTATCTATGAAGATGGTAGGCCAAGCAGGCAGGATTTCCCAGTGCTGCAGCACACCCAGGCTGGCCAGGGTGAGAGAGAGAGACAGAGACACACACACACACACACACACACACACTCCCACCCCAGTCTGGCTAGGGTGACACACACACACCAGCCCCACCCCCACCCCCACCCCCAGACTGGCTAGGGTGAGACTGAGACACACACACACCCCTCCAGGCTGGCTACGGTGAAAGACACAGACACAGACACAGACACACACACACACACACACACACACACACACACCCCCATTCATTCCTGTGATTGTAAGAAAGAAAAGGAAAGAACAAGACGTAGCTAATCCTACACAGTTCAGATATGCTTAATGGATACAGAAGGCAAGGCAGGAGAAATGCATTTGGGAAACCAGGATGTCCCCGCCTGCCTGGCAGGCATAAAACCCACCACCCACACAGATCTAAGAGGTTCCTTACCACAGAGTAGAAAAGAAAAACAGCCAGAATGAACGTGTCACGAAACCTCCAACCGGAATGTTGTAGGGAAAAGTCACCTACAGTCCCGGTGTTTGCTACCTTAGCATTTACTAGAATGAGCCTGCTGCTATGACCAAATTGCATACAGTCCAATCTCAAATGAACCAGATAATTCAGAACAGCTTGGAATTTTTCTCTCTGGTTTAACAGTATGCAGCTATGTTTATATTATGGTTATGCCTAATATTCTGGAATCTGGAAATCAGGGGGAAAGTTTTATTTTGTTTGAAGACATAATTTGGAAGTAGTTTAGGAAATCAATTATCCCCTCTCTTCTCCACCCTGAAATCTCCCCTACTGCTACCCTGAGGGTTTACCAACTTCTCATACAAAATGTCACCCCCAAAATGAGCCGTTGGCTCCTCAATTTGCTGTCTGGCTAAATGATTTAAAGAGAGAAGGTTTGGGTGAGCCAGTGGCTTCGTACAGATACTCCCTGACCCCTGGCTAAAAATACGGCCCAGGTATTTGGGTTCAGACAAATCCCTGAAATATGCCAGGTACTATCCTAGCATATCTCGTGTCATTAAACCTGAAATCCTTGCAGGGTACGTAGATGCTACTAGTATGTCCCACTTTGAAGAAAAGAAATCAGGGAAAAATGTTACTTAAAACACATACCTAGTCGGTGTATCCAGTGCTTCCTGAACACAGCCATCTCACAGGCACTTGGAAATCAATAATCGGTCTAGAGAGTGATGAATAGTGAATATGGCTTCCATAGCTAGGACTACAGGAGTGTGCCACCACACCTGGCGAGTGCCCTCTAACCAGGCCTCAAAATCAGAAGCACAGAAGCCTGTGCACCTTCCCCTCACTCTTCTTACTGCGCCTTGAAAAGTAAGCTCCAACAAATCATCCTATGATTCTACATGGCTTTTTGGATATTTGAAATTACATGTATGTGTTTTTCATCCTACCAAACAGGAGCTATGCAGATTTCCCATTCTCCCATCAACCACTAGACACTACATCTAATACTTAAAGAACTCTTCCAATTATAAAATTAGATTGCTATTCTAACTCCTACTCTATTATTCAAGTCTCGTATCTTCAAAGAAAGCATTTCTGTTGTGTGTAATCGTTAACTTACTTAGCCACTGACCCAAAGAAGAGTCAAGCGATCGGTTTGTAAAAATGAGGAGAAGCCGAAGGAAATCATGTTTTCTAATGACAAATGACGAGATAGATGAACCCCCGACAGTCACAGTCTCTGGTTCCAAATAGAGAACTTGATTTCACTGCCACCCACATTTAAGAAACAGAGCAGAAGTAATAAAAAGCTACCAACCATGTTTCAAGGCCCAATCGAAAAGGTTTACAAACCTGTTAAATATTTCCTGGTCATGACTGGTGCAGTGGCTCACACCTGTAATCCTAGCACTTTGGGAGGCTGAGGCAGGTGGATCATGAGGTCAAGAGATCGAGACCATCCTGGCCAACATGGTGAAACCCCATCTACTAAAAAATACAAAAATTAGCTGAGCAATGTGGTGCGGGCCTGTAGTCCCAGCTACTCGGGTGGCTGAGGCAGGAGAATTGCTTTAACCTTGAAGGCGGAGGTTGTAGTGAGCCAAGATCACACCACTGCACTCCAGCCTGGCGCCTGGCGACAGAGCAAGACTCTGTCTCAAAAATAATAATAATAATAATAATCCTGGTCAAACATAACATGAATTGCAGGTTCCCATTCATGAAATGTGTACCGTAATTAATATTCCAAAACACTAATGTTAGTTCATTAGTTCAGTTAGCCTTAGTTACACAGAGGACACAAACAATTTCATGATTACTTTCCTCATGGTGTAAAAAATGACATCCTCTTTATCCCCACAAGGTATATGATTACACTGATATTAAAACTTAATATATCATAAATTGGCATAGGCCAGGTGTTTTGTAATTGATAACACTGAGTAATCGGACTGGTTAAATTCTTGCACAGATCTAGTTATTTTCTTCCTAAAATTCTTTTAAGTTCCTGGCATTTTCAATCTGCTCACAACATACTAACTACTGCAAAATACTACTTGTAATAATAAAATATCATACACTGCCTCCCATCCCCAAATTAGAATTCTAATATTTCATAAAACTGCCAATGCACCAATACCACAAAACTACTACAAACTGCAGGTTATATTTCATATGCAAGTTTCTTTCTCTCTCTCACACACACACATACACACACACACACACGGGGCGGGGGGGAACACGAACACATCATATTCTTGCATGGCCCTGTCTATTGCTCTTTATTGGTTTTATTTTCATATGCAATATATGTAAATTAGAGACCATATGGTTTACTCTACAAATAAAATATAGTAATTATTTCTTATATTATCCTTTCTAAGTAAGATCTAATCTAGCTACTAAAGAAGGATTCCTGATTATATATAAGAAAATATTTGTGTCATTAGCTATACAGGTTCATCTTTTGTAATTTTAATGAATACCAGATGAATTTAAAGTATATTAGGTTTCAAAATAACCTACAAATCAAATTTATGTACGCTTTTGATAATGAACAGTCATCATTTCACCTTCTACTTCAACCCACTTACATGACAGAGTCCCCCAAAGCTACCAATCCACTCTAATTGTGTAAAGTACAATCACTGAGTTTCTTAAATACATTTTTCTATTCTCACACTTACATTCTATGAACTACCTAATTAAATTTAAACTCTTCCTCCTCTGAACTGGTTATGATGGAAAAGAAACAGAGTTAATCTAACTTCAATTACTGGCTTATAACCAACACCTTACCTGTGTCTTAACTGAATGCTAAGTCACTGGAATTGTAGAGGACATTAACACAGTAACATATTTCCCATTCTCTTCACAAGCTTCCATAATAACCACAGTCCCTTCTAGTCAGCTTTTGTTGGATACCGATTTGCACAGATCAGAAGCTATTCAGCTCACCATGCTCAATATTTGAAACATACTAGTAAAACAATGGAAGAAATCAGCAAGCTCAAAGTAACCAGGTTCTACTAATATAAACTTGTCTACTTAAAATTGCTTGTATTTACATAGATACACTCCCTAACAAGGGTATGAATGAAATATCTCAGTGCTTAGCTCCAGCACAAATAAGCAAAGAGTCAAGGGGCTGAACTTCTCTGAAATCAAAAGCTAAATGATGTGGTGAAGCAAGAAGCCTTGATGACTGCATCAAATCTGCATAATTTAAGAAGTACCCACCACTATTTTTTTTAATTTACATAATCTGCAACCATTGATTAGGTAGGTTTTCATCATATAAACTCAAAGGGCCACCCTCAGGTTACACTTTTCCTGCTTCTCCCTCAAGCACAGATCTCATTTCCTAATTTTGTTCCAGAAACTAGAGACAGGCCACATGCAGTGGCTGACGCCTGTAATTCCAGCACTTTTGGAGGCCGAAGCAGGTGGATAACTTGAAGCCAGGAGTTCAAGACCAACCTGGCCAACATGGTGAAACCCCATCTCTACTAACACACACACACACACAAAATCTGGCAAGGCACAGTGATGTACACTTGTGGTCCCAGCTACTCAGGAGACTGAGGCACAAGAATCACTTGAACACAGGAGGCAGGAGTTGTCCTGAGCTGAGATCATGCCACTGTACTCCAGCATCGGCAACTGGCTTGAGGGAGACTGTCCCCCCTCCAAAAAAACAAAAAAGAAACACAGAAATTCCATTCCATGTCACTCAGACATAAAATGGCCACTGCAGAACCACAGAGAAGAAAAAGTTACAAAAGATATGCTGATTGTCAAAGCCATCCTTTTAAAATTATTGTTCAAGGCAGCACAGCTTCTCATTGGTCCACCAACTTCAAACCTTGCCATGTTTCAAGACAGAATGAAACATCTGTGCTCGTCTAATGAATCTCTTTGATAATTTACAGCATTCCAAGCATGAAATATACATATGAGAGACAGACAGACAGCATCTTCTCTCCCCCAACAAAGAAAATAAGCCATAAAAGCTAGCCTTCCTACTTACTTTCTCTGTAACTACAAAGGGCCCAATTTTATTTTTCATCTGTTACTCTAGAAAACTGATTGGACTGAATTCTAGGCTGCTTCTTTATGCCCTTTTAATAAAGCTAGCCACAGTAAAGAAAACCGAAATGAGCGGGAAGTGCAGAGCTCTTTGCCACTGGGATTCACAGCAGCCTTTGGACAAGCCATTATGGTTGTCTGGCTCCAGCCCTCTTCCCAATAACCACCACCCCCTTTCTCGCCTACCCCACACCACCCTCTAAGATCAAAAGAGGCACTTACTGTTTATAACATCCTGAGCAATCCAAGAATCTCGAGAGGCTTTTGTTGCCTTTCCCACCCCTCATTGTTTCTGATCCAAAAAATGGTTTTTAATGAGACAAGCCAGTCCTGACACAGTCACACCCGTGAATCCAGCATGCCTCAAATGACAATCCTCTGAGATGCCTTGCAAGGAAAAAGGAAGGGGGTGCCTCCAGCGAATGTCAGAACAAGAGCGTGTGGTTCCCAGCCTGCTCACTACCAGAAACTGTGCAGCTGTGGACTACAAAGGCAGCTTTGCTCCAGGTGGCAGCAACCACCATCACCAAAGCAAAAACAACAACAACAAAACATGGAAGTTCTTGCTGGACATGGAGAGCATTCCAGGTGCCCAAAAACAAAGTCTTGCCTGTTTCATGCAAACAACTATGTGCCTGATCCCCCTGCACCTCCCCTGCTGTCTCCCTGTCCTTCTCCAATCGCCTACGATGTAATATGCTGGCTGGATCCACGTGTCCTCCAGCTGGGCCTTGGAGTTCAGCTTTCTCTTTGAAGTTTAAATACAAAGGCAGAAGTCCTATTTGTTTAATCATTCTTATTCTCACAGTTGACATATTCATTAATCTGGAACAAACTCAAAACCCGGCAACTTCAGTGAATCCCAGCGCCAGAGCAAACAGACTAACCTACCTCCCTGTCCGTCCTCACCTCATCTGCTGGAACTTGCAGGCACTGCTGGCCAGCAACAAGTACGGCAGAAGACGGGAGGCCTAAATACACCAGTTTTGTGGTAGCAAGTCTGGTATTAAATAAACAAACCCTGAAGGGATCAGCGTCTCCCAGCTCAGCCCTCAATCAGCTCTCCATACTCCAGCTGCATGCAATGCCACCCAAGGGTGCATCCACCCTGGCGATGAAGGGTGTGGACCTAAAACAAATACTCAGGCAGCCATGGCATCTTCTGAGATTTGAAATTCTCAGCAAGATAAACTCCAACTAAACCCCAAGAAGACATTTCAGAACCAGTACCTCCAAGACATGGAGGGCACCTTCTGGTGGTAGATTATGGACCCATCAGTTACTTGGTAAGGACTCGGGTTCAACCTCACTTTAACTTCAAGAGGCAAAACTCCAGGTTTACCGAAGTCAAAGGTAAAAATTTCCTAGGGAGTTTTGGGGGAAATTACTCTTACCACAATGTTTACTGAATACCCCAGCTTTCAAACAAAAGTGTATTTCTACCTGCAAACCTATGCATCACTTTTAAATGACTCTCAGTTACTCAAAACCATATCCATCTTGGGAAATCAAACTATTATCCTAAATGAGACCTGCATTTTCCTGCAAAACGGAAAAAAACTGACATGTTGACAGTGTCTGTTATGTTTCAGATCGATTATTTTTCAACTGGTCCTCAGAGCTGTTTCTTACCCCTTTCTCAAGGGGATTTCACAGGACAGGAAGAAATTATTTCTGAAGAAAAAATTCTATTGCTAAATTGATAAAAATCAAATTAAGTACAGGCAACAAAGTACCATTTCTAATTATAAATAACTGATGGGACAAGAAACACACAAAACACAACCCATAATACTCACAGCTGTCTACAAGAGATTCATTCTAGAACAAACATACTCTGAAACCCAACAGCAACTCTGTAACAAAAGTACTATTATCCCCATTTTACACAAGCAACTTGAGGCACAGGCTTGCTAAATGACTTGCACAAGGTCATTCCACAGAGAGCTGAGATTCAAACCCAGCACGTCTGGGTAGCCATCTTCTTAACCAATTCATTCTGCTTCCAAAGCTCTGTTAAAAACAATAGCTGTGGGCCAGGTGCAGTGGCTGACATCTGTAATCCCAGCACTTTGGGAGGCAGAAGGATTATTTGAGGTCAAGGGTTCAAGAACAGCCTTGTCAACATGGTGAAACCCTATCTCTACTAAAAATATAAACATTAGCTGGGCGTGGTGGTGGGCGACTGTAATCCCAGCAACCCGGGAGGCTGAGGCAGGACAATCACTTGAACTTGGGAGGCAGAGATTGCAGTGAGCCAAGATCACACCACTGCACTCCTGTCTGAGTGACAGAGACGAGAATCCCTACCCACCCTCCAAAAAAAAAAGAAACCACACACACATACACACGAGAGAGAGAGAGAGAGAGAGAGAGAGAGAGAGAGAGAGAGGCAGAGAGAGAGAGAGAGAGAGAGACAGAGACAGAGGGAGAGACAGAGAGACAGAGGGAGAGACAGAGGGAGAACACAATAACCGACAGTATCCTTAAAGAGAATGGTGACATTCCAAAAGTTAACTAGATAGATAAACAGCTCACTCCTAAGTTTCTCTCCACCCTGCTCCCAACCCAACTGGCTTATACGCACAATGAACACTAAAATACCTAGTATTTCTGTTAGTCATTTCATATTACTTGAAAAGGGGGGATAAATGTAGCTCCTCAGTTTATGGAAAAGACTGCCACTATTATTGGCAAAATGTCTTCAGCCCAAAATGTCTTCACTTCTAGGCAGCACAAGCATAAGGACTAATGTCCTCTGCAACAAATCTCACAATGATTAAAGACATAATCTTCATTATGAAACACTCCTAACTGGCATCCTCTTCAGGGTAGCAACTGAATCTGAGATAGAAGCACAGAATCTGGCCCGGCGTGGTGGCTCACGCCTATAATCCCAGCACTTTGGGAGGCCAAGGTGGGCAGACCACTTAAGGTCAGGAGTTCGAGACCTTGAGTTCAGGAGTTCATAAAACCCAGTCTCTACTAAAAATATGCATGCCTGTAATCCCAGCTGTTCTGGAGGCTGAGGCAGGAGAATCACTTGAACCTGGGAGGCAGAGGTTGCAGTGAGCTGAGATCGTGCCACTGCACTCCAGCCTGAGAAACAGAGTGAGACTCCATCTCAAAAAAAAAAAAAAAAAAGGCACAGAATCTGTATTTGACATGTTTTCGAGCAAGCAGGCCCCTTATTAGAATCAAAACTGTATACAGGTCCCACTTCAGTGGTACTCTCTGTATTAGTTGAGAAAATTCTTAAGATAACATTTGTGGGATGAAACCAAAAGGAAGCAGGACCCATGTAAACTGTGTTCTAATCCTGGTCCCAGTTTACGCCCTCAGTTGCTGGGGAATCAATCTGAAGACAAATAATTCTGAATTCATCACTTCTTTCATAAATTTGGAAGCCCTAGGAAACTTATTTCGGAAGTCAGTAATGACCACACTAGGTGTGTGGCTGGCACACTGGGCCCAGTTGCGCACACTCCAGGATTTGCTTCCTTCATTAATGCATTTTCCCAATTTCGCTAACAATTTTAACCAAACTCTCAAACTGAAAGAACGTTAAGACAGAATTGGGCAAAACAACACTTACTTATTTCAGTAATTCAGGACAACCACAATTTCTGGGGATTTGCAGCCTAAAAGTGACTTCAAGTAGCTGAAGAGATTTCACTTATTTTACCATATCTAATCTCCATTATTAAGGTCACACTCCAGATACGCGACTACTCCTTTCTGAGTTAAAATGGCAGACTACACACTTGACCCTATGGTTTACTGACTGCCCTATGATTCCCACATTAAAGATCAAAGCTATATTAGAGAGACTAGAGTTCTCCAAGACAAGGCAACAGGTCACATAATCATTCCTACAATCTTGGAAAACCAGGTGGTACAGGTGGGCATCAACCTTGCTAATAATGGGTTCAAACAGCATTCTAAAGGGACACAGCTCTCACTCTCTCTCTCTCATCATCCCTAGTCTTGTAGATTGTCTACTTCCTGGCATCTGAAGGAAATGATGTGCAATAAAAACACATCTAAACTCTTCTTTCTGGCAGAATCAATTCAATTTTTAGACAAGCATGCTGCTCTTCTATTTCCTTTTTTAATTAATACAGATATTATGTAAAAAATATTTCTAAGGCAAAAATCTAATTCAAAACTTATTGCTAAATCTGCTATATTCCTTGAAATTGCATAATCCAAACCTGATTTTCCAATAAATAAAAATACGCAACGCTTCACAAATTTCCCTGTCATCCTTGCATACAGGCCATGCTAATCTTCTCTGCATTGTTCCACTGTAAGCATATATGCTGCTGACAAAGGATCACTCTTGTGTTTCCTCTAAAAGGCTTTTCTATAGTGGCAAGCCCGACCAAACACGCCAGGCTAAGTATGTGCATATTTTTTGGTTAAAAAAAAGCATTCAGGAAACCAAGAGTAATGAAAGCAATTTATACTAATTCCCTAATTATTACTGCCCATTCATTATAGTCCCCAAACCTTCCCTAACCTATAGGGTCTACCTCTGGCATCTATGTACCAAGGGTTGCCTGTTCCAACCCAAGCTTCCTCTCTCCTCTCACTCAAGAGGCCTCAACTGCATCTCCAGGGTTCTGTCTCCGTCTACACACAAGCACCAAACTGTGATTAAACTATGTCTAATGTATAAGTAGCTCCCAATGTCATTTATTAAAACAAAGCCACCGTAAGTCACAATTTGAATGACAGCAATTTCAAAATGTTATTTACTTATTATTCATTCTTTCAACAAACACTTATTAAGTACCACATGCCAGGCACTGTTCCAGGTGCTTGAGGGAAATTTATAAGCCAGAAGATTCACCTCAAGAACAAAAAAAAATTTGGTTCTTCGGTTTTTTTTAATCATTGCTTTATATTCTAGCAGAGAAAATCAAAACCATGTAAAATATAAGGTATTTGAAGTAGTGGCAAATGTTATAAATAAATGGGTAATCTGATAGAAATCAGAGCAGGAGACCACACAAGTGGGGGAAACGTGAGCCATGCAGGGAGCCATAGCAACCTGCAGAGTGGATCAAGACTAATTTGAAACAGCCCCTTCCCATCACTACCTGAGCACCTTAAGGCCATCCCTTGACCTTACCTATGAACAGCAGCACTCAATTCATGGCTACCCAGAATTAGAAGGACTCACCTCAGGACACCTTGGGCCTTGGGTCGAGATGTAGTGTTTTCTCCCCAAATGAAGAGAGAAAAACAAAAGCAGCATCTCCATGAGGGCTTCTGGACAGCCATGGACCAGCAGAGGGTATTTGGGGAGAGACAGGCCAAAGATAATTACCAACATCTACTCTCCTAGGCCCAGGGAAGGGATCTCCTGCCACTAGGACAAAAGGTTTAGCTGACAAACGTATTTAAGATCAGAAAAAAATCCCCCCAAGTGAGAAGAAACTCATTTTCTAATAATTGGTTGTTAAAATGCAGTTAAGTCAACAAGTTTCTGTAACAGCAGCCAGAGGGTGTTTCCACCAAGACTTCCTGTTCTTTTCCAGATTTGCAAGTCAAAAAACTAATGCCACAAGAAAAATACACCATTTCTCAGTCTGTACGGCACGCTGCAAATTCCACAGTGCTCACAAGGACAGCATGCTGCTGCCGCACCAACACCCTGCCTGCTTAGAGGTGAACAGCAACCCTGGCTCAGCTCAGTGTTGGCAGCAGACTTCCCAGAAAAGCTGGCACCATTCACCAATAAATGGGAAGTCACCAATGGAGAGGCACAAATACAAGACCATGTCCCTCCTTCTTCATACATCTAAAAATGAGATGTTACAATGTACACACTCAGGCACACACAGCCAATAGAATGGGACTTTCTCATCCATGACAACCGACTACTAGAAAGTATTCGAGATTTTCCTGTTTCTTTGGGGTACCACAGCTCCTTGCTATTCTACGTCAGCACATTCTCCCTAACCATCAAAAGGAGATCAGGAAGCAGAGGAAAAGTGCCCACTGCTTAACTCTGTAATGCACAAAAGGGCTCCAGCGACAATCCATTAATAGCATTGAATTCTTTTCTAAGAAGGTTGTTTAAAAATGAGCAACATAAACCGAGAACTCCACAGACTTTGCGGAAGGCACTATTCTGAAACTGGAGGCTGCAGCTTGGTTTATGGTTAAGATGCTGAACAGAGAGAACGCCAGCATTTCTCTGAACAACAAGGCTTGGGTCTATCAGTATGTTTGCTTGTTTTGTCCTCTAACAGGGTGGTGAGGGGAAAAGGTAAGGGCAGAACCTGGCCGGATCATCTCTCAGTTACTAGGTTATTTCAGTGTGTGTGAAAGAGAAGGTAGTTTTAATGCCCGCTTGAGAAAAAGACAACAGGGAATAACAGAAGGACCAGGCCAGCCTTACAGGGAAGAAAACGAGAAACAGAGACAATGAGCAAGTCACAAGACGACCACGGAAAGACAGACAGGAGACTACTGAACCACAACAGGAAGGAACAAACGATACACACAGCCTGGATGAATCTCGAAGCAAAGTGAAGGGATGTAGACACAGAAGTGTTTCCATCTATATGGCACCTACAACAGGAAACGCTGATCTTCAGTGCGAGAAAGCAGGGCGGTGTTGGCATGGGGGCTCAGGGCAGGAGCACAAGGGAGTTTTCTCTGGTAACGGGAGGTGCACAGCTTGATGTGATGGTAATACCCAGGTGTGTGCAGTTATCATAAGTTATCACAGTGTACACCTGAAATGGCTGCATGTGTAAATTTTACTTCAGTAAGATTGGTTTTTTAAAAATCCAAACTGACATACAAGGGTTTTTGGGTTTTTTTAATCCAGAATAGTAGGGGTGCGTATGTAGAATGAGCTCTGAAAAGTTGTTAGGTTAAATTGATTTCTCCGGAAAACAGCCATCCAAACTAAATAAAAGTTAATGCCAAAAGCCACGCCTGTGGCAATACAATCCAGGGACCTGGTCCAAATGTGGAAATTTCCCCCAAGTTTCATGCAGTTAAAAGTGACTGATTAAAAAATATTTTCCAATACAAACTCCCTTTCAGGGCTTAGCGTATTAAGAGGAAAACAAAATTTCAAGAAAAATATTAAAAGAAAAATAACCCAGAAGTTACTTTTTTTGCAAGCCCAATCAGAGTACCATCTGTGGCTTGTGTTAAGGAATTGCTTTTGTGTAGTGCAGAACAGCAGATCTAATATTCGCCTAAGGGGGAGAAAAGGTTTGCTCACAAGACTTCAGACTTTTTCTAATGTATAAGTGTACCAGAGAGGCTCACCGCACTCATGACTGGCACAAGGCGATGTGAGGCTGGTGATGGGCACTGCCCGGGAGTTAATGGATGAGGAGTGAGGATGATAGGAATCCTCTAAGATTCCAACTCCTACGGTCACAAGCCCCACTGATACGCCATGCAGAAGGGTCTCTGAGACCAACAGCTTATTATAGAAATATTGTACCAACTGTGTCACGGCAAATGTGCATGCTAGCCTTGGAACTAACATCCCAAAAGATGTGAAGTCCTCACATTCATTCTACGAGTGTTCCCATTCCCACAAAGGGGCTGGGCAGGCAGCCGTGAGAAGACAACTCAGAGTATGAACAGGACGCAGAAAATCGGAACGAATTCCCAGATTTGGAATCGGCCTGCAGCCCACAACCAAACTCAGCTCAGTTTCTGGCACAAAATTATTTACAAGTCATCCTGGCAGGAGTCACATCCAAGATTTTAAGACAATAATCTTGGTCTAAATCTCAACTTCCAGAACTGGGCCACCACACAGCTAAGGGGGATGGGTACTCTACAGATTGAAATCCCATCTCCTGGAAGATCTCAGAGCACTTAGACCCATTTCATCTTCATACCTGCAGAAGCTTATGTAGGAGAGGGCATCCCCTTCCCTCCAGAACTACTGAGCAGGAAATGCAGAGGGGAACACAGCCCAGAAACAGGAGAAGGGAGAAGGCCAAGGCATTCATAGCCTAGCTTGTGCCATCTTAAGAATCCCTGCAGCAGAGTCCAGAGCCATCCTTGTTTAATTCAGCTGGCATTTTCCTATGTAAATCATCCTTTCTGTTTTGGTTGGAGTATTGTGGGAGAGGGTGATCCATTAATGCTATCTACAAAGGGTAGGTTCAACAGACCAGTTTCACTGTGACTAGTCATTTGTAAAGAATACTGATTTTCTTAATTTCATTCCACAAAGAGGCTATGCAGGAAGCATCGTTTTTTATACTGTTTCTTCTGCAGAGTTTTGATAAAAACTAATATTCATGTATTTTTACATAAATCACATGCTTGTTTTGCTCTAACCAGTAGCAGGAGGCAAAGGCATTTGTGCAGCACCTCTGAAAATTAAATTACCTATCTGGAATTCATCTGCTTCACCAGAGACACCCAGCCCCAGCACATCCAGCCAACCTGGGAAAGCCTCCCTGGCCTTAATCTCATTAAGAGTCCAAAAGCCACAGCCTTAAACCAACAGAGCATTCTCTTTTCCGGCTGGGTCCCTGACTTTCTTCTTCAGAAGAGGAAGCTTTCTAGGTATCTTTTTTGTTTGTTTGTTTATTACACAGTAATACAGATTTCCTGGAGAAAATATAGATAAGCCTTATTTCCTGAGCAACCATCGCTCTTTCATGCCACTTCTCATCTCTGGCCCTTCCACTTTCACTGTGGAACACACTGCTCACCCATCTCATCTGCACCTGGCTAATCCCTGTCCTTCAAATCTGCTTTCATCCCTCAGTGTGGATTAGCTGGCCTCCCACCTGTGCCTACACCACCACTTCATTTGTCAGAAGTGTACACGCACACAGACACACACACGTGTATATATTTATGTACGCTTTACAGATTATATATATGTACATATACTTACTAGAATTATTTACCGAGATAAAAAAATTAAACTGTACACACTGTTTTCTCACTTGCTTTTTCTCACTTTCTACTTTATGTCAGTCAACATTCTTGCTACCATATCATTTTAATGACTGAACGGAACAGATGTTCCATAATTTAACCAATACCCCATTGGTTTCAATATTTCACTGGGATACACAGTAAAATACTTATTACACATCCTTGTGGCCAAATTCCTAAAAGCAGGGTGGCTGAGTGAAATGGATGCAAAATATCACACTACTTATATTGCATACCAGATGCTTAAAACATGGGATGTCAGTTTTTAAGGACACTATAGCATAATGAGGCACCTGAAACCTTCATAAAAGAAATGACTGAGGGAACACAGGATTGTTAAGCCCAGAGAAGATGAACAATGAGTCTGTTGGATGAGAAATATTGCTTAGTTCCTTCTGAGGTCAAAACTGGAACACACTGAAAGAAATGGAAAAAGGTATTCTGTTAGTTAAATTCAAGAGAATGGAATTTTCCCAAAGAGATATCCAATATCAATCTTGCAGCTACTTATTCAGGCTGAGACAGGAAGTAATCCTGACAGGGTAAAGATACTGGGGCAGCTTCACAGGAAGGGCAGTCAGTCAACCAAAAAGGTCACTCATGTTCAACTACTACTATTTCCACCCTGCAGGGGACTTCCCCACTGCACTCTTTCAAATTCAACTGGAGAAAAGCCATGATTAAACTTTCCAATATTAGCCTAAGTACTATCCAAGCACACAGATTATTTACTGTTCACCAAATTTTAAAAAACCAATTTCATCAATAAGCAAAAGTCATGGTGGATCAAACTGTGGATTCCATCAGTGACCATGGTACAGTAACATGTTTTTACTGTGGACAATTCCTGTATTTAAAATACGGAGAGTCTGGCTTATTCTCAGAGCTTTTGGCTCTCACAGTAACAAATACATAATAAGATAATAAGAGCAGATGAGGCTAATGACCACATTTGCTGTAATTACCTAATCTCATTGTTTTTAAGGAAGTAAGTTATTCAGTAGATCAACTGTCACTTTGTAACCACAGGGGAGAAAACAGGACTCTGTCTTTCTGGATTTCTATCAACGTTTATATGCAAATGGTGTATGTTTCTAAAAGATACTTAAAGATTGTAAAGGGAAGTAGGGAATGAAGAAAGCATTACATTTAGGCTTTTGTGAAAAGCCATTATCTTTAGAGAGAGCGGGTTTAGGGAAAAGACAGCACCAACATCAAGTTCCTGGTGACGCTCAATGAGGCTCCAGGTCCAGGCGGCCTTTGAATCTGGCCTCGCTGGCTTCTATTTCCACTTGAGAATCACTTTCAAATCGCCTACCTTCTAAAAGTTCATTTATAAACCTGTAGTCTAAAACCTAGAAGGCACTCCATTACAAGAATATCTTAAATGGCACTTGGGTTTCCAACTCAGCACAAAGGAATTAAACAAAATTCACTAGTATAATTAATGAGAAAAGAGGTAAAGGATTAAGGAAGGAGACTAGAATCTGCTAACGAAATTAGGAAGAGGTGGGGGCATTTCCTGCATCCCTTCAGAAACCTAGAAAAATTTGAGGAAGAACTGTTACCAACCATTCTGTACATCAAGATTAGAATAGAAACTCAAAAGTTTTGAGCAGGACAAAACCATGCCAAGGTCTACAGCTTACCAAGCACTTGTTTTAGGTGACAACTGACTGGCTCCTGAGAAAATAATTAAGTTTTAGGCTACACTGGCTGGAAGGCTGAATTTCTTGAACCTGATGAATTATGCATGATAATGAACTCTGCAAATTAGATGAAACCAGGCTCTGCTGTCCTAACAAATCTGGGCAATGAACATATTTCTTTCTCAAGAGCTCCTAGTAATAAATCTGAAATTAAACTAATCACATAATTAAAGGGAGAACCTAGTCGCTGAAACACAGAAATATACAACATTTCTGCCCACATACTACGAAGTTTTTGACAGAGGTACATCATGATAAAAGAAAAATACCAAAAATGAGGCCGGCAAATCACATTTTCTGGTGGGGGAGAACTACCACAACGCTTTCCTGAAAGCAAAGGTCCAAGGCATTTTGAAGTTTGAACGTGAACATTAATTGCAGTGTACTAAAAACAAAAACCAAGACTCTGGCTCAAGAGTCTCACTCTGTCGCCCAAACTGGAGTGCAGTGGCATGATGTCGGCTCCCTGCAACCTCTGCCTCCTGGGTTCAGGTGATTCTCCTGCCTTAGCCTCCCAAGTGGCTGGGACTACAGGTGCTCGCCAGCATACCTGGCTAATTGTTTTGTACTGTTAGTAGAGATAGGGTTTCACTATGTTGGCCAGGCTGGTCTCAAACTCCTGACCTCGTAATCAACCTGCCTCGGCCTCCCAAAGTGCTGAGATGACAGGCGTGAGCCACCGCTCCTGGCCTAAACTTTTAAATATGTGTGTATATGTATGTATGTATGTGTGTGTGTATACGCATACACACACACACACACACACACACACACACACACACACATCTTCAAAGTACATGGGTATGGTCAGGAAAAAAAAAAT
Organism: Cacajao melanocephalus; assembly: GCA_963573385.1. Taxonomy (NCBI): domain Eukaryota; kingdom Metazoa; phylum Chordata; class Mammalia; order Primates; family Pitheciidae; genus Cacajao; species Cacajao melanocephalus. The sequence goes on from CAUYLG010042766.1 coordinate 107,200, forward strand.
AGGCTGCCCATTTCCCCAACCTTCCATTTTTCTCCACTCTACTTGCCCTTTGTGTTTTTATTCCTAGGTTCCTTATACACTCTTCCCCCTCTTGTGAAAAAGTCTTCCTACACCTGTTTAAAAGTTCAAAAAAAAAATCACTCAGTTATGGCACTGAAGACTGTTTCTAGGGAGGGGCTGATAAGGTTCCCATCTAGATGCAGGTTAAACAGGTGTGTTCGGTTTGTGAAAACGAAAGTTTAAAAAGATTTTTAAGTACCTGAAAATAAGTTTAAGGACAAGGGCATTTTTCCCCTTTCCCCAGAATGCAGACTAAATAAATAGCACGATTTTTATGAAATATGGCTATGCTGTTAATGAGAAAAGAGGCTGGCTGGCTCACTGCTAGGGGGAAGGAGTTTCTGAGTTTTTGTTGTTTCTGCTGCTTGGGATGATAAACAACACCAAAGGAGATTGTCACCCTCAAATGTAACAACCTAACTGTGACACACTTAGGGCATCTGCCACTTAGGATCTCAAAGTACAAAAAGTTGACGTTATTTGCCAACAGAGACCCAGAAAAACTGTATTCCTCCAGAATTGCTGGTAGAGCTTCTAAAACTCTGATATTTAGAAAGACTTGCTCCCATAAGTGGGCCTCCAGAAATGGAACTGGAATTCATCTTTGCATTTTGAAAACTGTAACCAAAACCACAGATAAATAGTAGAAAATTCTTTCCTTACAAAGTTCAGAATAATATATTAAGGTTTAAGATAATGCATACAACACAAATATCCTAAAGAGATAGTGACCTCCCTTGTAAATTCATAATACACTGTCCAAGAAATTCACAGGACTTTAAACAGTCAATACATAATACATCTCTCACACACAGAATGTTAACCATTAGATACTGGAGGGGTGCTCCAAAGAGACCAGGAAAAGGGGGAAAAAAAAGAAATCAAGGCCAAGAGCTCTGAAGGACCTTTGAACGCCATTTATTTTCAGTCAACAACAGGGTCTGCTTCTGCCAAGGACTCAATGACAAGACTGTGGCTGGGAGGAAATGAGATGCTTTACTCACACATCAGAACCACATTCTAGCTTGAACCTAAACTCATCCACAAATGCAAACGATAAGAGAGAAACACAGCACCAAAGAATGAAACCAATTTTAACTCTAAGCTGAGCTATGTGGTAGGAAAAGCGGAGGAGGAGGATGAAGAATGAAATTTAGCATGGTGAAAAATGAAAATCAACAACCAAAGGCATTCAGCTGCTCAGGAGGTCTTTCCTCTCTCCAAAGCGGAGTGACAAAATTAGCCAGTGCCAGCACCTTCCCTGCACCACTTCCCCCAGGGTAAGCCCACGCAGAGCTGCTCTCTGAATAAGAAATCCTGCACTGCGCTACATAAAGGAGGGAAAGCGTGCAGGATGACCAGCCAACGTCAATCTTCAGTGGGCATTTAAGATCCTTCTTCACATTTTCTTCAACAATACTAGCTATATGGCCAACATTCAAACAATGGAAGGCCTCTGACAACTTCCTCAAGCCCAGGCTCATTCACCAGCAGGAAACCACAGGCCAGAAACCCTGTCCAACCAAAAAAAAACCAGACTTGCGCTGGGCACCCCCCAATGCCCCCCACCCCAGCCAATCCGACAGAAGAGGAAACTTGGTCGTGGTGACCCCAAAACAGTTTTTGAATGTCCCATCACAACTGGTTGTAAAAAGCAGTCAGCTGAAAGGAAAGGGCCAATAAAGAACAAAACACATGCTGGAAACAGCTGCTCCACCCTGCCCTGCACTACGCCAAGCAGACAAGATACACCCCCACAACCTCGCAACCTGATCATGGCCCCTGCCAGCACTGGACACACCCATGGACTCTGAGGAAAAACAGAAAATGCTCATAATCTAAGAAAGCAGATACTAAGTAAACCAGCCAGAGCTACTGCATTCTCTCTGGATGCAGGCAGAAATCCCTAAGAGTCACAGAACAGCCTACGGGTGGATTTGAAAGACTACAAGGAAACGTTCAATAAATATTTGTCGATTGATTTTTGTAAAAAGATGATTAAAGGGTTAGAGGGGGAAAGGCCACGCTACAAAGGTCAAAAGTAAAGCATCACTCATTTAGATATGGGAGTCTGTGAAGGGCTTTCTGAAGACTGGCTGCTTCAAAGAGCTGTAACCATGAGCTGGCTGCTCTCTGGTGTCTGCAACTTGGACCAACTGGGAGAGGGGGACTGGAGGCTAAGAATCCACTGGGTTTAGAGTCCTCTTTAAAAAAAAAGATGAATAAATTCTTACATCTGCAGATTCTACCAAAAGTGCAGGTTTACCTACCCACGTTACAGCAAGGGATCAGCAAATCATGTCCATTCTCCACCACCAGCTCCAGCAGGGAGGAAAAGGAGCAAAAGGAGGCAGGGACAACTGAGGCTGCGTGACGAGATGGGCAGCTCATCTCCAGGCTCCTGAGCCCTGAGCCCTCAGCTGGTTATTAAGGCTGGTTATTAGGGAGAGTAGCCACTACCACCTGCACTTACTCTAGGACTGTTAACAGCACTATGAAATTTATTACCTCCTTTAATCCTCACAGCAATTCGGATCAGGGTTGAGATTGTGATTCTCTCTCAGCTGAAGAAATGGAGGCTCAGAGAACATAAGCAACGTGCCTAGAGTCACACAGCTTCAACAAACTTTCTTTTTTGAGATGGAGTCTCACTGTCACCCAGGCTGGAGTGCAGTGGCGCGATCTAGGATCACTGCAACCTCCGCCTCCCAGGTTCAAGTGATTCTCCTGACTCAGCCTCCAGAACAGCTGGGATTACAGGCATGCATATTTTTAGTAGAGACAGGGTTCTATGAACTCCTGAACTCAAGGTCTCGAACTCCTGACCTCAAGCGGTCAGCCCACCTTGGCCTCCACGCCCAGCTAATTTTTTGTATTTTTAGTAGACACAGGGTTTCACTGTGTTAGCCAAGATGGTCTCAATCTCCTGACCTCATGATCCGCCCGCCTTGGCCTCCCAAAGTGCTGGGATTACAAGTGTGAGCCACGTCACCTGGCCTTTAAACAAATTATCACTGTTGAGATCTCAACCCAGTGTTCTCAATCACTAAATTATGCCCTGGGTTTAATGCTGGTTTCAAGATCACCTATTATTAAACTTGCAGCCAGGATTCGCCCAGGTGAACTAAAAAGAAGGCACCTAACACTAATAATAAAAACCATAACCTCTGCACCTGAAATACCATTGCCCAATTGTTGAAAACTTCTAGTTCTCCTTCTCTAATGGTGACTGAGTTTGGGTTTTTTTCTTAGAAGCGAAATGTTGAGGTCAGCATTCCAAGCATTCCCAAATTGTTTTCGTCACACTGTTTAAATAATAACAAAGGAGGGGCAACTCTTCTCACATTGGGTATTATTTGGCCAGGCAAAGAGGGGACAGGCATATTAAATAGTGCTTCCAATAAATGTACAGAAAACCTACGAACAAAAATGCTGGACTTTAAAGAATCAAGCCCTAAGGCTTAAAAAACACCCCCAAAGAGGAAGGGCCAGAAATTAAGTGGCCTTGCATGTGAGGCAATGAGCCTCTGGCCAGCCACACTGCCCGTGCAGGATTCCTGGCCATAGCCTTGCTACTCAAGGCGAAGCATCAGCATACTTGGGAGCTAATTTAAAACACAGACCCTCAGGCTCTGCCTCAAACAGAATGAACCCCAGAATGGGCAACATTTCAACAAGATTCCCAGGTGATGCCTATGAATGTTCAAGTTTGAGGTGTGCTGCCTACAGGATGTAAGCCTTACAACGTCTTCACACATTCCAAAAGAAAGCAGGTAGAGGAAAAGGAACCAGTTGCTACCAGTTTGTCATAATAAGAACTAAAATTCTGTACACTACCTTTATAAATTATGAATTAGGATTATAATTCCTACCATAACTTCGAATTTACTCAAAATCCTTTGTTGTTTAAATTCACAACCATTGCTCATTTTGAAAAATAACCAACTGGGCTGGGCGCGGTGGCTCACGCCTGTAATCCCAGCGTTTTGGGAGGCCATGGAGCGTGGATCACTTGAGGTCACGAGTTCAAGACCAGCCTGACCAAGATAGTGAAACCCCATCTCCACTAAAAAATACAAAACTGAGCTGGGCATGGTGGCGGGCACCTGTAATCCCAGCTACTCGGGAGGCTGAGGCAGGAGAATCGCTTCAACATGGGAGGCGGAGGTTGCAGTGAGCCGAGAAAGTGCCATTGCAGTCCAGCCTGGGCAACAGAGCAAGATTCCGTCTCAAAAAATAATAATAATGATGACCACCAAATAGCCTGTGACCACAATAAACACATACAACATGAGGTTATATGTTACCCTTTGCCTTAAGGTTGGCCACCATAGGCAATGGACAGCCCTGTTTTAGAAGAAATTCTCACTTAACTAAAAGTGGGTCACCATAGAAATTAACAAATATAGCAAACTACAGAAACACAGAAAAGAAAGTAATTAAGTATAGTGACCACAATCATTATAAAACATAGGAATAAATCTTCCTGATTATCAAGGCAAAAATAGGACTTACACCATTAGGCTTTTAACTACTGAGTCAGCAATGGAAAGTTTTTTCTACCTTACACTTAAAGTAACATATTGGTAATAATGGTAAAATAACTGTAAAATAAAGAATAGAGATCATGAATCCTCATTCACTCAGAAAGATGAAAAGGTATCACCTTGCCCTCTTATGTCCAAATGTCCAAGGAGCTATAAACTATTCCTTCTCTTCAGACATATACTTTTCTGTAAGTTACCAATGACCAAAAACACATACCAGTGTACAATTCACAAACATTAATAATCTGTATTAGCAAAAACTTTCACTGCTCCAGAAGAGTAAGTAGTTCTCTTTCCTTATTAGTCTTAGTCACTACACCAGGCATTTCCTTCTCAAGCTAATAATAAAACATGTTTACCAACACGAGAGAGCAGCCCCATTCCCTGATTTGAATTTAATGTTTGAGTATCCACATAATTTTCCTTATGTTTCAAATATACAGGACTATTTTTTTCCATTGTTTTTCAATACAATGAAAGAAATAGTCCTGTATGTTTTCAATACAAGACTATTGTTTTTCATTCAGTCTATCAAATCACTACGGGAAAAAAAACACTTTTAAGGACTTACAGACTACTGAGTTAATTCCACAAGAGAAAATAAAATTTGGGAGAGAGATCCAAGATGGCTGACTACTAGCAGCTCAGGATTGTAGCTCCCAGAGAAAGCGAACAGAACGAGAGGACACCACACTTACAGATGCATTTTTGTTGCCTACGGACCAAGAGATTCCCAGCGGAGGAGCCCTACGGGTCGCCACCGCGACTCTTGCAGCCGGCGTGGCTTTTTTTTTTTTTTTTCTTGCCGGCGCCCCGGCGCAGCGGTTCTCATACATAGAGTAAACGGGACTGAGTCCCCTTTTGGTCGAGGTTTGGAGCTCCAGGAAGGCAGAGTGGCCTATTTACCTGATTGAAAAAGGAATTCAAGAGGGAAGCCAGACCGGAGATTCCCGGGCAGAAAAGCACCATGAATCTTAATGCCGCTGTTTTAGTCGGTGCAGTGGGTTGCTCAGATTTCGGCACTGGGAATCAACAAG
>CAUYLG010042770.1:0-12566 GCA_963573385.1 Cacajao melanocephalus
GCGAGGGGAGAGGGCGGTGCCGCTGGGGGGGCCGGGGTGCAGGGAGAGCGAGGGGAGAGGGCGGTGCCGCTGGGGGGGCCGGGGTGCAGGGAGAGCGAGGGGAGAGGGCGGTGCCGCTGGGGGGGCCGGGGTGCAGGGAGAGCGAGGGGAGAGGGCAGGTGCCAGTGTGCATCCCTGGGGGCTGCATCAGGGTCTGAACTGTGCGTGCTGACACCGGACACCACCAAGGGACCGGGAGGCCCCCGTGGCTGGTGAGAGCCTTCTCCCAGCTGGGGATGGTGGCCACGGCTGCGCCTGCTGGCTCTGCCGCTTGTCTTAGGCATGGCTTATCTTGGGCATGGCTTGACCAAGTCCCACAGGTGAGTCCCCATCACTGCCTCTCACTGGGGGATCTCTGAGGCCAGTGATGGTCAGGAGGACAGGCTGGACCTAAGACGTGGGTTCCTAGAGCCCTCGGGAGGCACGGTCAGGTCCTGCTGGCTTCCTGGAGGTGGTGACCGGCATAAAGGAAGACCAGGGAGAAACTTGAGCTGGGGCCCAGGGTCCCTGAGGAACACTTCCCACTCCCCCCACCCCCGTGGGCCTTGTCACTCACCCGCCCTGGCCTGGCCCCACAATCTCGGGACGCCTGGCACCTGCTTCTCTGCCCAGGGAGCCCCCTCCTTTGCTTGCCTCATGGGGCGGGGCTGTCTAGACAGCGGGGGCTCCTTGGCCCACTGGATTTGTCCCCAGAGCTCCCCAAGCAGAAGAGGCGGCCGCAGACAAAGAGGTGTTTGCCTTCCCCCTACAGCCAGGCAGCTCCCCTGGCTCCAGGCCAGCCTGCGGCCCTGGCCCCCACCGGAGGGACACACAGGGGTTTCCTGGGGGTGTCTCCAGCTGCGTCCAGGGTGCAGGGCAGGGCTCTGATGAGAGGATGTGAGGAGGGTGCTGTGGGGGTGGCAGAGATTCAGGCAGAGACGCCCCGGGAGTGAGGAGGTAGGAGGGGGGCAGAGTGGGGTGCAGCTTCCATCAGGGGCGCCCTGGCCTCGCAGGTCTCAGGTGGAAAGCCAGGCCAGCAGTGGCCGGTGCAGGTGGGCTCTGGGGTGGGGCAGATGAGGAGGGCCCAGGCGGCTGCAGTTCTGCAGCCCCGCAGCCTGGCCAGCAGGTGCCTCCTCCGCCTGGCCCCAGGTTCACCCAACACCCTGGGCTTCTTCAAGTCCCCCGGCCTCTCTCCTGGGCCTTCCGGACCCAGCTTCTGTAAGCCAGACCCGTATCCCTCATCCCAGGTGGCTTCCCAGGCAGCCCTGCCCCTGAAACTGGCACCGAGTGTCCCTGCCTGTGCCAGCTCCTTCACCCCCCCTGGCTCCGCCTGTCCGATTCCCTCAAGTCCAGGTTTCTTCCACACGATTTCCTGGCGTATTTCATGCCGAGAGTGCACGGCCGTCAGGTGCCCAGGCCTGTCTCGGGATGGGGTGGGCTCTGACAGTGAGCGATGCAGCGAATGTCCCAAGACTCAGTTTCTCCGCTTGTGAGCAGGGCTTCCCCCCAGGACTTGGCTGGATGACACGTGGGGACACTCCTGGTGCCCTGGCCTAGTGACAGACCCTCCCCCACCCCTTCATCTGTGTCCCACACGCCGGGGCGCACGTGGATGTTCTGAATGAACAAACCACAGAGGCAGCACCTCTGAAGTCCAGGGCAGAGGCACAAAGCCACCAAGACCTGGCTCTCCTGCATGCCCTCACCCCGTGCCCACCGAACTCTCCTGCATGCTCTCGCCCCATGCCCGCGAAGGCAGCCGGAGAGCAGGCAGCTGCAGTGAAGCCCTGGCCCTGCGCCGGCCGAGGGTTGAGGGCTGGGCAGAGCCTATCTGGCCTGGAGCACCCGCCTCACCTGGGGCAGCCCAGCTCCACCTCAGACAACATCCGGGCCCCGATAAGCCAGTGGTGACCCCTCTGGCAGTTGACACGCCAATCTGCTTATCTGCCGGGCTGGTCACACTTGTGCCCAAGTCCTCTTCCATGCTGGGAGGAAATCAGGGGACAGGCCCAGGGTGGGAGGCTTGCTCTGCCTCCCAGTGGCTGTGCAGCCAGGTGGGCACCCAGGCCCCACAGCCTTCCCCGCCTTCCCCCGCTGGGTCCCAGCGCCCAGGCCCCACAGCCTTCCCCTCAGTCCCCCCGTTGGGTCCCAGCGCCCAGGCCCCGCAGCCTTCCCTGCCTTCCCCCGCTGGGTCCCAGTGCCCAGGCCCCTCAGCCTTCCCCTCCGTCCACCCGTTGGGTCTTAGGTTTCGACGGCCTTTCCCTGCACCCCAGCCTGCAGTGGTCATCTTGAAGCCATGTCCAGCTGCAGGACAATGGTACCTACAGATGGCCTCCCACACAAGGCAGTGGCCACACCCCAGGCTCAGGGCATTCTATGGCAGGCAGGCACGGGGCCCTGTGGCAGCCGGACAGGGTGGGCAGATCAGGCAGCCTGCTCCCCTGCTGGGCTACGCCCCGGACTCAGCTCACCGGCCGCTCCACCCTAGACCAGGCAGGGCGGCAGGTGTGAGGCCTGCTCTGTGGGGGATGGGCTGTTCCCCAGGGCCTCGGACTCCCCAGCCACACATTGATGGTGTTGGGGCAGAGGCAGCCTCCAGGCCTGGCTCTGGGCCGGCATGAGCACTGGGCACCTGCTGGAAGCCGAGGTGGACACAGCGGGTGGGAGGAGAAGGCCACTCCGTGACCACCCACAGGGCTGTGTTGTGTGCACTGGGGCATCGCCCAGGCCCCACCGGGACCAAGGCTCTCGTCCCAAGCCACCGGCGAGTTGGCTGCTAAGGGCTCGGCCATCCCTCCCTGGGAACTGCCCTCCCCAGAGAGCCACCTCACCCAAGGCCACAGCAAGCCTGCACGCGACACCTGCCACGTCAGGGGACAGAGCCCAGCCTGGCACGTCCCCCAAGGCCTCCCAGCTCCAGAGCGACTGCCTCAGCAGCTCATCCTGACTCACTGCCCCTCCAGGCTCCCCTCACCCCAGCGGGTGTCCTGACAGCTCCGCTGACCCGGCCCACACACCTGGGCAGTCTGGCTCTGGGCCCCAGCCTCAGGCAGCCTGGTGGCTGGCAATGGGGTGCATGTGGTGCTGCAGAGGGGGGTTTGGGGGGCACATGGAGGTTGGGACCCCCAGGCCTCGGTCCCACTCTGGACCTCTCAGGGCTTCTACAGGGGCAGGCAGGCCAGAGGGGCACCCACCTCAAGAGGCTCCTCCAAGGAAGGTGGGAACAGATTGGGGGTCAAGAGGGGAGGCCGGGGCTGGGGGAGGGTGATGAGACCTGGGCCAAGGGGCAGGAGGCTCGGGGAGGGTGGCCTTAGAGGGGCCCAGCCTCCTCCTCCCTTCGGGACTGGCTGACGTCACAGCATCAGCCACGTCCCTCCCCCTCCCTGCCTTTCTGCTCCCCAAGCCCTCCCTCCCACTTGGGTCCCCCAACAACCCGGCCCTGGGGCAGCACCTTGACCAATAAGGTGCTCTCATCAGCTCCAGAGCTCGAGAGTTCAATGCCAACATCAGGAACCAGGGTGTGTCCCAGAGTCAGGACAGGCAGCGTTAGACCCGGGGTCAGCTGGCGGCAGCTGCTTTTCATGAGTGTGTGTGCACGCAGGTGTATGCGTGTGTGTGTGTGCGCGCGCGCTCGGGTGTGTGTGTGTGTGCGTGTGCGTGGGTGTGTGTGTGCGTGTGCTCGGGTGTGTGTATGTGTGTGTGCGCGTGGGTGTGTATGTGCTCGTGTGTGTGTGCGCGTGGGTGTGTGTGCGCGCAGATGTATGCGTGTGTGCGTGTGCGCTCGGGTGTGTGTGTGTGCATGCGCGTGGGTGTGTGCGTGTATGTGCGAGGGTGTGTTCGTGTGTGTGAGTGTGGGTGTGTGTGCACGCTGATGTATGCGTGTGTGTGTGCGTGTGCACTCGGGTGTGTGTCTGTGTGCGTGCGTGTGGGTGTGTGCGTGTGTGTGCTTGGGTGTGTGTACGTGTGTGTGCGTGTGGGTGGGTGTGTGCGTGTGTGCTCGGGTGTGTGTGCATGCGTGTGTGCACGGGTGTGTGTGTGTGTGCGCTACAAAGCAGTTTTACTTGTACACACAGACTTCGAGGAAAGGCCAGTAGTTCTCAGCATCTTCACAATCGTGGCAGTTTCTGAGCTGCGGCTGTGCTGAGGTCTCTACAGGCAGCCTTTTGCCTCGGGCCTTCTGAAGGATTCCTAGCAAGTGTTATGGTCCCCATTTAACCACAGAGCAGACAGATGCAGGGCCCAGGGGTCCTTGAGTCACAGGTGGGGACAAGCCCTAGAGGGCCCAGAGCCCCCCAGAGCCCGGATTGCCCAGGTGCCACCAGCCCTGCCAAAGTCTGTCCCCGCTCTTGTGGCATGGATGTTCCGTGGAGACAGTGAGCTGGCACACAGGACAATGCCAGCCAGTGAAGGATCTAGACAGGAAACAGTGGGCAGCATGGGCTTGGGGAGGCAGGGGCGGGTGTCTGCTTCAGAGGCCTCTGGGCAGTGACCCAAGCTCAGGGATGGCAACACGGACCACCTGTGGGTCTGCAGTGGGAGGGCCTAGCATGGCATGGACTGGGCAAACTGGGCAGGGCCGAGCCAGAAGCAACTCTGCCTCAGTTTCCCAGGCTGGCAGCAGGACTTGCATGACAGGCCACATGTAGGAGCCTATTGCTTCTCTGTGCATTCATTGAGTCATCCTCATTCACTCCTGCATCCACACATTCCCATCCCCTTATTCCCATCCACACATTCCTACCCCTTATTCCCATCCACGCATTCCCATCCACGCATTCCCATCCATGCATTCCCATCCCCTCATTCCCATCCCCTCATTCCCATCCCCTCATTCCCATCCCCTCATTCCCATCCACGCATTCCCATCCCCGCATTCCCATCCCCGCATTCCCATCCACACATTCCCATCCCCTCATTCCCATCCCCTCGCTCCCATCCACGCATTCCCATCCCCTCGCTCCCATCCACGCATTCCCATCCCCTCGCTCCCATCCACGCATTCCCATCCCCTCGTTCCCATCCCCTCGCTCCCCTTGTTCCCATCCACGCGTTCCCATCCCCTCGTTCCCATGCCCTCGTTCCCATCCCCTCATTCCCATCCCCTCGTTCCCATCCACGCGTTCCCATCCACGCATTCCTGTCCCTGCGCTCCCGTCTCCACGCTCCCTTCATTGCAGTCAGGTGCCGTGGATCGTGCCTGTCATCCCAGGGATTTTGGAGACTGAGGTGGGAGGATCACTTGAGCCCGGCAAGTGGAGGCTGCAGCATGCTGTGGTCCATCACTGCACCCCAGTCTGGGCAAGCCCTCTACCCCAAGGCCCCTGATTCCCTACCCTGGCCACACCCCGGCTGCAGCCCCAGGCCAGTGAAAACAGGCCCTGGGTCCCATCTGGGCATCGAAGGTCCCTGTGTCAAGGGCTAGTGGTCGGCCCCGGGGAGACCCTGGCCCCTCTTCACAGGCTGCTTTGAAATCTGGCATAGATGCTGTACAGCACAATTTCCTCGAGTTGGGGCCTCGTCCTCTCCCCTCATGTAACCCACACGGCTGCCACGCAACAAATTCAATCACAGCTGAGTCCAGCTCAGGGCGGACACATAGCATTCCCACAACCCCTGAAGGAGAAGAACCCATGGGGCCCCTGCAAACCGGAAAGGAGGTCCCTCCAAGATGGCTGAATCTAAGATGGGGACCCAGAGCTTAAACCAGCCCTGAGCACGGTGCAGCCACAGCTCTGACTGCCCCACCACACAGCCTCGGCCTGGGCCTCCCTGGCCACCCCCGGCACACACCCTCATCCTCTGTGATAGAGCCGGGAGGTGCCCCAAACTCCCCTCCTGAGGTCTCCCCATGGCCCTGGTTCTGTCCCCCACAGCCCTGCCCTCTGTGAGCCACCATGCAGTGTGGCACAGACCCCCACTCTGGGCCCAGGCAGAGCTGCAGCAGCCCCCCAGAGCCCGGAGCCCCCAGACCCAGGCAAGGCCAGGCCCTGTGGGACGCCACCCCCTTCGGCTTTGAAAGGACACTGGGAGGGCAGAGGTGTCAGCGCCTGGTTTGGAGGGAAAGTGCTGGAATTCCAGAGGAGGGAGGAGAGCAAGGGATCAGGGATCAGGGACCAGGGCGAGGAGGGGCGGGGGTCCCGGGCTCCCCCAGCAATGGGCACGGCCACACCCATGCTGCCTGTTTGCACACAGGGCTGGCCTGGCCACCGTATTTATTTATGAGATTTATAGGGTTTTAATTCAGCCCTACCTAATGACGCACGCAGTGGCTGGTCAGCGTCCAGCATGGGGTTCGGGGAGGGGTCCCGCCCTTCGGCTCCTGAGGGCTGGCCAGGAGCCTCAGTGACCTGGGGACAGGAGCAGCCTCGGGTGCTCCAGGACCCCCTCTGGATGGGAATCAATGGCTAGAGCTCAGCATCAGGGTCTTTCTAGAGTGCCCAGGGGTCCGGCTACTCCTCAGCTCCCAGCCCCGCGGAAGCCCACCGGCTCCATCTTATCTTCCACTCTGGGAGGGCCTCCACACACTGTCCACTCGTGGGCCCTTCCAGGGTCTCTGGTGCCCACGCCTCACCTCCCCCTGCCCTCCCAGTTCCCACCAGCCTCCCCCCTCCCTCCTTATCTCAGCGTCCAGGAGATCCTTCTGGAAACTGCTTCCTGCTCATCCCTCCCCGGCCCACCCAGCCCCAGCAGGCCCGTCTTGCCCTCCCACAAAGCCCCCAACTCTTCTCCACCAGCCCCATCCCCCAGCAATGTCTCTCGAAAGTGCCTGATGAGGTCCTGCCCCATGCCCGGCCTCTCCAGGCTGCCCTGGGAGCCCCAACTCCCGCTGCCGAAACCCTGCCATGTCAGCACCACCTGCCCAGAGGCAGGACCAGAGGCCAACACGGCCACCTCTGCACGGCCCCTCACGCTCAGTCACCCCCAAGGCCTGATCCACGCAGGGGGGTGGTGGGTGGGCAAGGACCCCGGCTCTGGCCGTGCCCTCAGCCCGGGGCTGCCAGTTTAGGCTAGTCTTAGGGAGCCGACCCTGGGGTCTCGGCCTTCAGATCCCACCTTGCACACAGCACCCCAAGAGAGATGGGGGCATCCAGGAAGTGTCGAGAGGTCGGCAGGGAGGGACCCAGGGATGCCGCTCCACCACCCCCAACCATCAATCACCGAGACGCCAATCCTATTTCTATTTTGTTTTGTTTTGATTTTTGTGAGACGGAGTCTCACTCTGTCACCCAGGCTGGAGTGCAGTGGCGTGATCTCAGCTCACTGCAACCTCCACCTCCCAGGTTCAAGCGATTCCCCTGCCTCAGCCTCCCGAGTAGATGGGACTACAGGTGTGTGCCTGTATACCCTGCTAATTTTTGTATTTTTAGTAGAGACAGGGTTTCACCATGTTGGCCAGGCTGGTCTCGAACTTCTGACCTCAGGTAATCCACCCGCCTCGGTTCCCAAAGTGCTGGGATTACAGATGTGAGCCACCGCGCCCGGCCCTATTTCTTAAACATGTATCCAAGCGGCACTGGGGGAAGTCAGGGCCGGTCCTGGGGTCTGGGAGCGGGGGACACCCACTCTGATGGGCGGCCTTCCCCGGGGCCCCATCTGCACATAGAGCTCCCCCTCCCAGGGACACCTCCCCATGCCAAGTGAGTGCGACGGCCAGCCAGGGCTCTCGGGGATCAGGGTGCAGAGTGACCTCCTTGAACCCACGCCAGTCCTAAAGCAAGGGTTACAAGCCTGTGTTTTGATGAGAGCAAGGACGGGCGGGCGGCTGGGACTCTGACCCCAGGCTCAGACATCCACTCCATGAACCCTGGTCTTGGTTTGACCAACGAGGAGCTTTGCCCTGCTGTGGCCCCCCAGCCCACCACTGCTCGTCTTGACGGCCCAGCCCCTCCAGCCTCAGTGACCCCATGAAGGGCCCCCTCGGGCGGCCTGCAACACCACTGTCCCTACAGCCAAAACTGTGACAACAGCAGCTGGGCAGGCACAACCCCCAGGCGAGCAGCCCAGCGGCCCGGCCCAGACAGGGGTGCGTCCTGGGACAGCCTCGGCCTATGCCCTTGCCCCAACCAGATGAGATAAGTAAGGACGTGGGGGAGACACAGAAGAGCCACGGGCCTGTGGCCTGTAGGCGTCCACGCAGCCCTGGGCAGTTAACGGAGCCATGAGTGGACACGGCTCAGCTCCCACTGTACAAGCAGGACACCCGCGTCACAGCACACCCCAGAAATCTCGTCACTCAGAGTCAAAGGGCCGGCGAGGGTCTCAGGAGAGAAGAAAGCCCCTGTGACAGGGGCTAAGAGGTGGCCAGTGGGGTGGGGCCACCTAAGGTGGGCAGTGTGGCTGACAAGAGCCCAGCTGGCGCTGGATAGGAGCGGCCCCAAGGCCAGGCAGGTGGGCAGGATAGATACCCCTCTCCCAGCCCTCGGCCGGGCAAAGCTGGGCTCTCAGTCACCTCCCTCAGCGCGGGCCACAGGATCCTCCTGCCCAGCCTGTCCAAACCACGCTGGAGGGGGGTGCCCACCATGTCCTCTGGGAAGGTGCAGCTGCTCAGGTGGGGCGCCCTGGCTGGAACGTGCTGGCCATGCCCTGTCCTGGACCCTGCGGCCAAGGCCACAGACATCAAGTGTGAAGGGCCTCCAGTCACCAGTGCTCTAACCCAGATCAAACCACGGAGCCCAGAGCCAGGTGGCCAGGGATAGGCAGGGCCACATCCATTCCCAGAGGCCCCTGAAGCCCAGGTCAAGGTAGCAAGTTCAGAAGCCCTGGGGACCTGCGGTGTCCTGGCCCCTGCCCACCCTGCCACGGGGCCGCCACACCGCTCTCCACGTCCCTGGCCAGCCGGCACCACCCTCGCCGGTGCAGGAAGTGGGGAGGAGGCCGGTGAGTCACTGCCCACGCAGCCCACTGTCGTGATAAGGTGCGGTTTTGTGGCCCACAGCTCAGCCCGGACATCCCCAAGATGAGAGGGCGCCGTTGGCCCAAGGCCGCTGGGAGGAGCCCCTCTGACGCCAGGCGGCACCAGCCCACAGCCCCCTCCGGGGCCTTGTTCAGTGAGCCCACTGAGGCGTGGGATTGGGTGGAAATGCCAGAGGGACCCACTGGCCGTGCCGGAAGCAGGCGGTTTTGGCTGCGCGGACCCGTCTGCCGATTCTTACCAGGTTTAAACAGACAAGAGGCCCCTCGGCCACGTGGCAGAAAAGAAGAGTGAGGCAGGCGTGGCACCCCGAGCTGAGGGCTGGAGGCCACGGACTGGGGGCAGCTGGGGCCAGGGGGCCCCTGAGCAGGTGACCAAGGCCTCGTGGGGGCAGCGTGGTAAGGGGCACTGCCAGCCCCAGCTGTGGGACCCCTGAGGCCACTGGCCCCCTGCGGCCAGCTCTGCCACCTGTTAACTGAAGATGGCAGTGGCCGCCCTCCCCGGCAGCCGGGATGGCAGCGAGCAGTTAGACGGTCCACAAGGGCCAGCCCCTCCCCGGGGATGCCGCCGCTTCTTCCTCAAGCTGTTCATGAGGGCAGCTGGGAACCCCACGGCGTCTCTGAGTTCTGCGTTCTGTCCGCCTGGGTCACGTCCCGTGCAGCCCAGGTTGACCATGGATGAGCAGGGACCAAGCCACTCAGGCAGCACAAACACTCCTCCCAGCCCCGGAGGCCGGAGTCCGAGATCCCAGAGTCCACAAGGCGGGCCCCTCCACGCTCTCTCCCGGCCTGCGGACACTGCCTTCTCTCTGCGTCCTCACAGGGCGGCCCCTGTGTCCTCACCTCCTCTCACGGGGGCCCCAGTCAGATGGGAATGGGGCCTGCCCTACTGGCTCATTTGGATTTAACTCCCTCTGCAAAGCCCCCATCTCCAAATGCAATAATCCTGAAGTACGAGGGGGTGGGATTTCAGCATATTAATGGGTGGGGGGTGGAGGGGGAGCACAGCTCTGCCATAACACAAGACCAACAGCCGAGGCCGCGAGCCCAGATCCCCAGAGAGACCCCAGTTCCTTCTGGGCTCCACGAGGGTCTGCGGTGCAGGGGGTGGCCGGCGGAACCCTGCAGGGACAGGACTTGATTCCATGCCCTGCATTCAGCGTGGCTGGGGCTTCTTTCCCAGGGTCTGCCAGAGCCCAGCTGTTCTGCAGCCTCGCTCCGCCCCGGCCTCTGGTCCCCGGCGTGGGGGTGTGCCCTGGCTGTCTCAGGATGGAGAGTGATTGTCCACAGGAGTATGGGGACCCAGCACAGCAACCGGGCCTGGCAGAGGCGGGTCTGGGGTGCCCTTGCCCCGCAGGCCGTGTCTACAGCCACCTCACCTCCCTCGCCTGCCTCCCCACCCGCTGGGGTCAAGCCTGCAGGCTTCCCAGCAGCTCAGCTCCGGACTCCACGGAGCCCCTGCTGGACAGTTCAGCCCACACGCACGGGGCCCACTCACATTTTTCGTTTTACTTTGGTTTTGTCTGAGATGCGTCTCGCTCTGTCGCCCAGGCTGGAGTGCAGTGGTGCCATCTCGGCTCACTGCAACGTCTGCCTCCCAGGTTCAAGCAAAGGCTGATTTCACACCCTGTGAAGAACAGAGAGTGATGGGATGGACACAACCACCATCTCCTCACCATCAGCTGTAACTAATATCAGACCTGCCACGCCAGCTCAGGTGCTTCCCATCAAGGAATAAAACACGGGCAGAAGTGGGTGCCCCTCCTGACCCCCACCCCTCTCCGGAGGCAGCTGTCACCCTGAATCCAGTGCCTCAAAATATTTTATAATCTTACCGCTTTCGTGAGTATCCAGCAGTAGGGTCTTGCTTCACATTCACAGATGCGGAGAACATCCGGGCACAGGGTTAGAGAGACCTGCGATTCACTCTTTCTGCTCCTTGGTGGGTTTGCCACGCAGCCTCGTCAGCCTAGGCAGTTCTGATCTAGGGCTGGGCCCCACCCTGGGGACGAATATGCCAGGAGAAGCGGCCCATTCCTGGTGGACAGGCACTCAGGCCATTGCGACTCACCATACTCCCGGCGGGCAGCTCCCTGGGTGCCCGGAAGCAGGACTGTGTCCTCAGCTTGGCTGCCCTGACCAACCGCTCTCCACTGAACGTGGCAAGTGTGCCCTCTCTGGAGGCGTGAGAGCCTTCGAGGGTCTTGACGATCACCACGCACCTCCCGGGGTCCCGGCGGCCGAGCCTCTCCACTGTCTTCTCACTGCGTTTCCTCCTGTGTGACGCCCGCCTCCGGCTTGGGCAGCTTGTGTGACAGTGACAGTCGCTAGATGTCCTGGACTCCGGCCCTCAGCGCCAGATGCACAGAAGTACCTCCTTCCACTTCATGGCTCGCATTTTTACTTTGCTCTTTTTTCAAACAGTTTTAAAGTGTCGTGTGGTCAAATGCTCCCTCTTTGATGGCTTGTGACTTTAGTGACTCGGTTAAGAAACCCTTTCCTGCCCCGAGGTCATAGTTATTACGCCTGTTTCCTTCCAAACGTTTTCGGGTTTAGCTTTCCATGTCGGAGCTGTTTAATCTCCCTGCTGTTTTATTTTGTTTGGAGCGTGACGCAGGCACCTAATTTCCCCACGTGGAGGAAGCACTGGCCCAGAGCACTCACGGCGGGACAGTCCTCCTTCCTTGTAGACGTGGGGCACCCACCTGCCTCAGAACATCACCGTGAGCACATGGGCTGTTCCAGCCATCCACTTGCCTGTCCCTGCACCAACGCCATGCTGTCTCAGAGGCAGGAGGCCCGGAGAGACCGCCTCCCACGTGATTCTTCCCTGAAACTTGCGTCGCTCTGCTTGGCTTTTCAGCCATCCACGTGGACTTTTGGACCAGCCCACCAAATCCCACAAAAAACTCAACTGGGACTGTGAAGGGCTGTTTGCAGAGTCGACCTCAGTTTTCGCTTTCTTTCATGGACCTCATTTTTCAAAACTGAAACTTTTCATTCACGAACATGACATGCCTCTGCAGTCAGGACTTCTTTCATGCCCTTTGCAGCGTTCTCATCGTAGCCTGGACACCTTCCATCTGATGTTGCCTACATGGGTATCTTCGTAGGCTTTGAAGCTGTTAATCAGATATTTTTCTATTACATTTCAACTTGGTTTCTACTGGTGTAAAGATACGCTATTGTTTTTGCTTCATCAATCTCGTATCCAACGCAATATTACCGAACCCTCGCATGAGTTCAACTAATAAAGTCACAATTTCTCTTGGTTTTTACATCTTTTCTTTCTTTTTTTTTTTTTTTTTTTTTTTGAGTCAGAGTCTTGCTCTGTCACCTGGCTGGAGTGCAATCTCGGCTCACCGCAACTTCTGTCTCCTGGGTTCAGGCGATTCTCCTGCCTCAGCCTCCCGAGTAGCTGGGATTACAGGCGCCCTCCACGACACCTGGGTCATTTTTGTATTTTTAGTAGAGACGGGGTTTCACCATGTTGGCCAGGCTGGTCTGGAACTCCTGACCTCAGGTGATCTGCCCCCCTTGGCCTCCCAAAGGGCTGGGGTTACGGGCGTGAGCCACCGCACCCAGCCAGTTAGCTTTTACATCTTGATAATCATATTATATTGAATAAGGGCCAGGTA
>CAUYLG010042772.1:0-16804 GCA_963573385.1 Cacajao melanocephalus
CTTTCTCCTCTCTCTCTCTCTTTCTTTGATTTTTTGAGACAGAGTCTCGCTCTGTTGCCCAGGCTGGAGTGCAGTGGCATGATCTTGGCTCACTACAACCTCCGCCTCCTGGGTTCAAGCAATTCTCCTGCCTCAGCCTCCTGAGTAGCTGGGACTACAGGCGTGTGCCACCATGCCCAACTAATTTTTGTATTTTTAGTAGAGATGGGGTTTCACCATGTTGGTCAGGATGGTCTCGATCTCTTAACCTCGTGATTTTCCCACCTCGGTCTCCCAAAGTGCTGGGATTACAGGCGTGAACCACTGCACCCAGCCGGTATGTACTATTTTTCTAAATGAAGATAATATGCTCATCCATCATTAGGAGGATACATGTTTTATCCCCTAGTTTGTAGGGCTCTGCCCCTGTCACTAATAGTATGGCTTTTAGGAAGACTCTATGAAGCAAGGCCACTTAATTATTTTCTTGGGCCCTAGGTATCTTAGCCTATGTGGGCTCTTCCTCTGCAGAAAAATATGTAAAATTATGTTTTATAACTGTTGGTATAAAGGTGAATATATTATTATAATAAGGCCGGGCACAGTGGCTCATGCCTGTAATCCCAGCATTTTGGGTAGATCGCTTGACCCCGAAGTTCACAACCAGCCTGGGCAACATGGCAAAACCATGTCTCTACAAAAAATATAAAAATTAGCCAGACTTGGTGGCAGCACCTGTAGTCCCAGCTACTAGGAAGGCTGAGGCAGGAGAATTGCTTGAACCCCGAAGGTGAAGGTTGCAGTGAGCCAAGATTGTGCCACTAAACTCCAGCCTGGGCAACATGAGCGAGACTTTGTCCCCTCCCCCTCAAAATAAAGCATATAGTGCTGATCAAAAAGGAGAAGACTGATATTTTACCACATTAAAATAACTTCTAACTATTAGTCACCATAGAGTAAAAACAAGCCATAATTGGGAGACGATATGTGTAATACATAAAACTAACAAAGAACTACTATCAAGAACATGTAAAGAACACTTTTGGGCCAGGCACGGTGGCTCACGCCAGTAATTCTCACATTTAGGGAGGATGAGGCAGGAAGATCACTTGAGCCTAGGGGTTGAGGCTGCAGTGAGCTATGATCTTGCCACTGCACTCTAGCCTGGGCAACAGAGCTAGTTTCTATTTAAAAAAAAAAAAATTATGAATCAATAAGAAACATGTATCAACAGAAAAAATGAGCAGAGACCTCAATAGGCATTTCACAAAAGAGGATGTCCAAGTGGGCAATAAATACATGAAAACATGATTAACCACTTTGGTAATCAGGAAAATTAGATTAAAAATACAAGATACTATCTGCATATTCTAAATTGGCAGTGAATTTAATTATGACAGTAGTAGATGTCGGTAAGGATTTCAAGCAATAAGAACTAATGTACACTACTGGTAGGAGTATTAATTGATACCAAGTCTCTGTAAGTTGCAATACATAGTAAAGTAGAAAATGTACATATCCTCTGATCCAGCTACTGCATTCTAAGGAGCCTTTTGTATGTGTGCACCAAGAGGTATGTACAAGATTGTTCACGGCAGTGTTCTTCACAGTCACCTTAAACAGGAAACAACTAAAGTGTTCATTAAAAATAGAATGGATAAGTAAATTGTGAGATATTTATATTTAGGGCCAGGTGAGGTGGCTCATGCCTGTAGTCCTGGCACTTTGGGAGGCTGAGGCTGCTGGATTGCTTGAGCTCAGGAGTTTAAGACTAGCCTTGTCTTGAACATGGCGAAATCTTTTCTCTACAAAAAATACAAAAAGAAATTTAAAAATCAGCAACATGTGTTGAGACACGTCTATAGTCCCAGCTAGTTGGGGAGCTGAGGCAGGAGGATCTCTTGAGTCCAGGAAGTCGAGGCTACAGTGAGCCGTGATCTCACCACTGCACTCCAGCCTGGGCAACAGAGTGACACCCTGTCTCAAAACAAAAACAATTATATATATATATATATATATATATATATATATATATATATATAATGAAATAGCAAATGGCAATGAAAATAAACAACTACACCTAGCACTATAGATGAATCTTACAAAGATGATATTGAACAAAAAGTCATTCACAAAAGACTGTCCAATATTATTTCAATTCTATTACATTAAAGGCAAAACTATTAAGGAATGCGTACATAACACAGTGATCACCTCTGGACAGAGGGAGGGAGATGGGATGGGGAAGAGCACACAGGAGGTAGTTGCTGCTGACAGTATTGTTTTGTTTTTTTCTTTGACTTGGATGGTGGTTATGTAGATATTTGCCTTGTGATTATTCCTTAAGCTATACATAAATGTTTTGTGCACTGTCCTGTATAATGATACATCTCAGTGAGAATAAAAGGGTAGATCTACCACCCCATCCCCGCTACCAAACTACATACATGTACTAATGTATGTAGTCCTCATACTTTGATATCAAGTAGTATCATAGGCAGGGATGCTATGGTATAGTAATAATGTTTAAGTCTTTTGAGTTTTTCTGTTTCCCACTGTGGTGATTGTACAGTGGGATTATTGCTGTCATAGTAATCTCTCATAGCTGACCTTACTGTCTAAGAAAGGAGTGGGCAGGAACAACCCTAAATGGAACTCTGTAAGTATCCAACACTTTTCCTTCCCCACCCCCCACCATGGATGGCCTCCTTTCCTTTGCCTTCCAAGAGTTTAGAGCTCTCATGCTGCCCCTCTGTGTGTCCAGAATATTCTGTGATCTGCCACCCCCTAACCTAGGTCTGCCCTGCTCACACAGCCTATCACTTTGTTTCCATTTCGCCTGGACGACTCCTCTATCCCTGGTGATGGCTGTTTAGGAAGCAGATTGTATGGGAGTGTATCATTGAACTGTCCCTAAGATGTGGCTGTGTTTGTCTCCTGCTTTGTGTCCTCCTTTGGGCACTTACCTTCCCCCTTCCCTCTCTAGGTACATCAAAACTTCCTCCAGCATGATTTTCCTAATTTAGTTTCTTATGAATACTCAGTTAATGCTTTTCTTTAACAGTCTTGTTTCCAAATATGGTGAGAACCCTTTGGCAAATTTGCCCGCTTCTAACCAGATATTGAGAACACGCGGACGGTAAACTCCTTGAGGGTAGGGATTGTATCTTTGTCTTATTCCCTTACTGTATCCCCAGAGCGTAAGATAGTACCTGGCATGCTGAAGAGGCTCAATAAATATTTGATGAATTCATGGATTGGAGAGAGAAGGAAAACAATAATTACTCCCCTCTGAGACAGGAGAGGAGGCTAAAGGCTGTAAATGTGCGAGACTTTTATTCCTGCTAAAGAGAAAATGCAACCCTTTACCCACTTTGTGGAAACGAAGAAAACCAAGTAATAACAGTGAAGTCATTTTCACTTATTACACTAGCCAAAATATTTTATTTCAGAGATAAAATTCAGTTCTGGTAAAACTGACACTCTCAGCCAGGCTGGTGAAGGTGAACAGTGGTGTGAGCTTTTAAGAAAGCAGTTTAGCAATATGTAACAAGAACATTAAAAATATTTCTACCTGAGGAGGAGGAGAAGGAGAAAAAAAATGTATACCTTTGGCTAGAATAATCTCACTTTAGAGGGCTTATCCAAGAAAATAACTGAAATGGAGAGTCAAGATATTCACTGCACTTCCCTTTATATTAACTAAAAAGGAGAAGCAAACTTAGTGTAGAAACAGTTGAGCAAATCGTGACATACACACATGATGAAAATGCTAAAAAAAAAAAAAGATCATTACGAACCATGCAGCCACATAGGAAATAATTCTGTAAACTAATAAAATTGAAATGACTTTTTTGGTCATATTATGTAAAAAGGTGAATAAAACATAGAAGGGTACTACTAGAAAGAAAAAAAACTGGTTTGTGGGAGAAGTAAGATTTTAGCATGTTTCTATTTCTGAATTTTTATAATTTTCATAAACATATAAAAATTCTCAAAATTAATCCAAATGTATGGATTAGTAGAAAATGTCTGCCTTTTACTGATTTCTCATCATCTCTTTGTATGTGTAGAAATAAAGGTCAATACCTAATGTAGACAAGTTCAAGATACAGCTAGATGATAACTAGAATTTGAACTCTCTCTCTGCTCACTGCTGAACAATTATATTGGGCAATTACTGGGTACTAGGAGATGAGGATACAAAGATGGTATTGAGCTCTACCCAGAGTTCTGTAAAATCCTCATGTATGTCAGACTTCAAGAGCAGAATCAGGGTAGTAGGAACAGGAAAACAAAAGGAGAACACCATGGTTACAGAATCAGTAGCAGATCAGCTCAACATTCACTCCTGACCCAAATGGAGAAAAGAGACTGGATTTACCCTCCCCCACCCTGAAACAACTACAACCAACAAAATACAGACAAAAATACATTTAAAAATATGTTTAAATACACTGTACATCAGGCAACAAAGAATAGTGGTCCCTGAGAGACGGGAAACAATGTGAGTCTTATGATTGTCCAAGCTTGCTGTCCTCACAATTTCTAGACCATGATATAAGGATAGGAAAGTGGTAGAACCCAGCAGACTCCTTAAGTCAAGTAGAAGGAACTGAGAGGGGAGACCTTTATATTAACTAAAAAGGAGAAGTAACCTTAGTGTACCTTTTGCTAGAGTTCATTAAGACCAAGTACCAGAGGGAAGAGAGCTGCACAAAGAAGAGAGAAATCCAAAGATGTGCAGAGGGTACCTCAAATATTCAACATAGTATTACTGGTACCTGCATGTGAAGAAACTACTCAAAGCTGATTTTTAAAAAGTACCATTCAAGCCAAGTGTGGTGGCTCACATCTATAATCCCAGCACTTTACAAGGCTGAGGTGAGAGGATTGCTTGAGCTCAGGAGTTCAAGACCAGCCTGGGCAACCTGATGAGACCATGTCTCTACAAAAGATAAAGAAATTAGTTGGGAATGGTGGCATGTGCCTTTGGCACTGGCTGCTCTGGAGTCTGAAGCAGTAGGATTGCTTGAGGCTGCAGTGAGCTATGATTGAACCACTGCACTCCAGACTGGGCAGCAGAATGAAACTCTGTCCCAAAGGAAGGAAGGGAGGGAGAGAGGGGAGGGAGAACAAGAAGGAAGGAGAAGGAAAAGAAAAGGAAAGCAAGAAAGAACCATCCAAAAGGATTACAGGAAACTGCCCAGCATTTACACAGGGCCAAGAAAGGTGGCTGTTCCCACCAGCCAAATGGAAAAATCACATAATACATCAGGCATAAGATAGAGTACTTAGGAAGGTCTTGTCTCAGTAATGGACAATACCTAGCCCTAGACTGAGCACTGCTCCAATCCTGCTTAAAATATAATGAAAGCAAGACCCCAAAAGATTGAATTGTTTCCAGATAATTTAACTGTATACCCAAACAAAGATCCAGGATATGTATAGGAATATAAAAATACTCAGCACACAACAAGATAAAATTAACAATGTGTGACATCCAATGAAAGATTATGGCCAGCACGGTGGTTCACGCCTGTAATCCCAGCACTTTGGGAGGCCAAGGTGGGCAGATCACAAGGTCAGGAGTTCAAGACCAACCTGACCAACATGGTGAAACCCCTGTCTACTAAAAATACAAAAATTAGCTGGGCATGGTGGCGTGTGCTTGTAATCCCAGCTACTCAGGAGGCTGAGGCAGGAGAATCCCTTGAACCTGGGAGGTGGAGGTTGCAGTGAGCCAAGAACGTGCCACTGCACTCTAGTCTGGGTGACAGAGCGAGACTCCATCTCAAAAAAAAAAAGATTACCAGGGTGCAAAGAGGCAGGAAAATACAACTAATACCAAAGAGATTAATCAATCAAAACCAATGCAGAACTGACACATGTTAGAGTCAACAGAGAAGGACACCAAGATGATAACTATATTTCATATTTTCAGAAAGTTAGTAGACATGGCAGATACAAAAAAGACTCAAACCTCAGTGTTTCAGATGATAAGTACACTAGATGGGGATTAACAAGAGAAAAATAATAGTGAAGGCACAGTAATAGAAACTACCTGCTGCTAAACTCAGAAACAAATTAAAAAAAAATGAAATGGACGTCAGTGAGCTGTGGGACAACTACAAGCAGGGTAATATACTAGTAATTGGAGGGTCTGAAGGTACGAGAGACAAAATATGTATTTGGAGAAATAATGCCCAAAAAGTTCCCAAACTTGAAGATTATAAACCACAGATCCAAGACATTCAGTGAACCTCAAGCCATAAGAAACATAAAGAAAACTACACCAAAGCATATCATTACAGATTGCTTAATGCTGGGTGCAGTAGCTCATGCCTGTAATCCCAGCACTTTGGGAGGCCAACATAGGGGGATCACTTGAGGTCAGGAGTTCGAGACCTGCCTGGCCAACATGGTGCAACCCCATCTCTACAAAAAGCAAAAAAATTAGCCACATATGGTGGCAGGCACCTGTAATTCCAGCTACTTGGGAGACTGAGGTTGCAGTGAGCTGAGATTGCACGACTGCACACCAGCCTGGGCAACACAGCAAGGCTCTGTCTCAAATAATAAAAAATATAAATAAAATTGCTCAAAAGCAACAATAAAGAGAAAAATCTTAAAAGCAGTCAGAGAGAAAAGACATGTAATGTACAGGGGAGCAAAAATAAGCCTGACATCAGATTTCTCATGGGAAACAATATAAATGAGAAGACAGTAGAGCAACATCTTTAAAGTTAACCTAGAATTCTATACCCAATAAAAAATATCTTTCAGCGAGTGCCGTGGCTCATGCCTGTTAACCTAGCACTTGGGAGGCCAAGGTGGGTGGATCACTTAAGGTCAGGAGTTTGAGACCAGCCTGGCCAACATGGTGAGACTCCATTTCTACTAAAAATACAAAAAAATAAGCCAGGCATAGGCCTGTAGTCACAGCTGTTTGGGAAGCTGAGGTACGATAATCACTTTAACCCAGGAGATGGAGGTTGCAGCGAGCCAAAATCATGTCACTGCACTCTAGCCTGGGCAACAGAGTAAGACTCCATCTCAAAAAAAAGAAAAAATAAACTTTCAAAAATGAAGGTGAAATAAAGACACTTCCAGTCATACAAAATATGGAAGCGTTCACAACCGGCAGACTCACACTATAAGAAATGCTAAAGGAAGTCATTCGGATGGATAGACATGATAGCAGATGAAAATCTGAATATTTCAGGGCATTGAAAACCACTGAAAATAGTAACTACATAGATAAAAGTATATAATTTTTAAATTTAAATTATTTAGAAGAGAATTGATTGTTACACCAGTATAATAATACATTTTGAGTTTATAATACATACAAAAGTAAATTGTATGACAGTAGTCTGAAGGTCAGGAGGGGAAATATGGAAGTTCATTATTCTGAAGTTCTTATACATGAAGTTTTGCAGCATCACTTGAGGTTTTACAGTGGCAAATGAGGATATACAGTCATTTCTCAGTATCCACAAGGACCTAATTTCAGAACCCCTGCAGATACAAAATTTGCAGAAGTTGAAGTCCCTTATATAAAATGGCATAGTATCTGCATGTCACCTATGCACATCCTCCCATATACTTTAAATCTTCTCTAGATTACTTATAATACCAAATACAATGTAAATGTTATAATTGTTATACTATATTGGGTTTTTAATTTTATTTTTTATTGTTTTTTTTAAATTGTTTTATTTTTAAGACAGAGTCTCTCTGTTGCCCAGGCTGGAGTGCAGTGGTGTAATCTCAGCTCACTGCAACCTCCGCCTTCTGGGTTCAAGCGATTCCCATACCTCAGCTTCCCAAATAGCTGTGACTACAGGCCCATGCCTCAGCCTCCAAGTAGCTGGGATTACAGATGCCTGCCACGACACCTGTCCATTTTTGTGTGTATGTATTTTTAGTAGGGACAGGGTTTCACCATGTTGACCAGACTGGTTTTCAACTCCTGACCTCAAGTAATCTGCCCGCCTCAGCCTCCCAGTGCTAGGATTACAGACATGAGCCACCACACCTAGCCTTAAGAAATATTTTTCATCTTGGGAGGCTGAGGTAGGAGAATTGCTTGAACTGGGACCCTGGAGGCGGAGGTTGCAGTGAGCCGAGATCACGCCACTGCACTCCAGCCTGGGCTACAGAGTGAGACTCCATCTCAAAAAAAAAAAAAAAAATTTTTGATCCACAGTTGATTGAATCTGTGGGTGCAGAACCTGTGGATATGGGGGGCTGAATGTACTCTATAAGCCCTAAACCAACTACGAAAATAACCAGGAGTTTTAAGTAATATGCAACAAAATGATAAAGTAATTAATATCTGCTTAATCCAAAAGAAGTCTGAAAGAAAAGGGGGACAAAGAATAGATGGAACAAGTAGAAAGTAAAGAGCAAGGTAATAAACTCAGACCTAACCACATCAAGAATCACATGAAATATAAATAAACACCCAATTCAACAGCAGACATTATCAAATTGGATAAAAAAATAAGACCCAACTCCATGCTGCTTACATGAAATACAATTAAAATATAAAGACACAAGTGGATTAATGGTAAAAAATAAAATGCATATAAAGTGCTAACATGGGTCAAAAGGAAGCTTGAGTGCTTATATTAGTATCAGGCAAAGTATATTTTCAGAGCAAAGGATATTATCAGAAGTTAAAGAGATTATTTCAAATTGACAAAGGGGTCACATAATTAGGAGGACAAAACAATCCAAAAAATATATGTACCAAATAACAAAGCTTCAAAATACATTAAGCAAACACTGATAGAATTATTTTGAGAAATAAACAAATTCACTCTTACAGCCAGCTATTTCAATACCCTTGTCTCAGTAACTGATCAAACAAGTAGATAGAAAATCAGTAAGGATATAGAATATTTGAACCAATTTGATCAACCAACTTGATCTAATTGACTTTTTTAGAACACTCTTCCCCACAACAGCAGTATACACATTCTCCTCAAGTTCATGTAGAATATTTACCAAGCCAGAGAAAAAAGACATGTTATATATAGAAATAAACATGACATCATACTTAGGGGCCATGAAACAAATCTTAATACATTTTAAAGGATTCAAATCATACAAAGTATGTTCTTTACCCAAAATGAAATTAAATTGTAAATCAACAACAGAAAAATCTCTGGGGGAAAAAAAATCTCTGAATATTTGGAAACCAAATAATACGCTTCTAAATAATTCATAGATCAAAAGAGAAATTAAAAGGAAAATAGCAATGTTTTGAATTGAATGAAAATGAAATCACAATTTGTGGGGTGCCACTAAAGCAGTATTTCGAGGGTCATTTATAGCACTAAAACCTATATTAGACAAAAAGAAAGGTCTCAAATAAATGAACTCAGCTTCTACCTTAAGAAACTAGGGTCCGGGGCGGTGGCTCACGCCTGTAATCCCAGCACTTTGGGAGGCTGAGGCGGGTGGATCACGAGGTCAAGAGATAAAGACCATCCTGGCCAACATGGTGAAACCCCATCTCTACTAAAAATACAAAAATTAGCTGGGCGTGGGGTGGCGTGCACCTGTAGTCCCAGCTACTCTGGGGGCTGAGGCAGGAGAATTGCTTGAACCCGGGAGGTGGAGGTTGCAGTGAGCCGAGATCGTGCCACTACATTCCAGCCTGGCGCCTGGCAACACAGCAAGACTCTGTCTCAAAAAAAAAAAAAAAAAAAAAGAATCTAGGAAAAAGGCTGGGCATGGTGGCTCATGCCTGTAATCCCAGCACTTTGGGAGGCCGAGGTGGTCAGATCATGAGGTCAGGAGTTTGAGACCAGTCTAGCCAACATAGTGAAACTCCATCTCTCCTAAAAATACAAAAAATTAGCCGGGCATGATGGTGGGCACCTGTAATCCCAGGTACTCGGGAGGCTGAGGCAGGAGAGTTGCATGAACCCAGGAAGCAGAGGTTGCAGTGAGGTGAGATCGAGCCATTGTACTCCAGCCCGGATCTGTCTTAAAAAAAAAAAAAAAAAAAAAAGGAAAAAGAAAAAAACCCAAAGTAAGCCAGAAAAAGGAAGTAATAAAGACCAAATCAGGCCAGGCGCGGTGATTCACGCCTGTAATCCCAGCACTTTGGGAGGCCGAGGTGGGCAGATCACGAGGTCAAGAGATCAAGACCATCCTGGCCAACACGATGAAACCCCGTCTCTACTAAAAACGTACAAAAAAATTAGGCGGGCGTGGTGGTGCGTGCCTGTTTTTCCAGCTACTCGGGAGGCTGCGGCAGGAGACTTGCTTGAAACCGGAAAACGGAAGTTGCAGTGAGCCGGGATCGCGCCACTGCACTGCAGCCTCGCGATAGAGCAAGACTTTGTCTCAAAAAAAGAAGACCAAATCAGCAGCCAGTGAAACAGAAAATTAGAAAAACAATTTTAAAAATTAATAATAGAAACTGGTTATTTGAGAAAAATCAATAAAATTTGTAAACTACCTAGACTGATTAAAAAAAAAAAAAAGAAGATACAAATTACCAGTATTGGAAATAAACGAGATGATGGCATCAACATAGATTCAAATGATATTAAAGGAATAATAAAGGAATGTTAGGAACCATTTTGTGACAAATTTGATGAGGTAAATTCCTTGAAAGACACAAAATATAAAGGCTTACACAAGAAGAAACAGGTATCTGTATAGCCCCATATCTATGAAATACACTGAAAATATAGTTAAAATCTTTTCTCAAAGAAAACTCCATGCCCAGATAGCTCCACTGATAAATTCAACCAAACATTTAAGGAAATGATACTAGCTTTGTTTTTGAGACAGAGTGAGTCTCACTCTCACCCAGGCTAGAGTACACTGGTAGGATCTTAGCTCACTAGGTTCAAGTGATTCTGATGCCTCAGCCTTCCAAGCAGCTGGGGTTACAGGTATGCACCACCGTGCCTGGCTGATTTTTTTTTGTATTTCTAGTAGAGACAGGGTTTCACCATGTTGGCCAAGCTTGTCTTGAACTCCTGACCGCAAGTGATCTGACTGCCTCAGCCTCCCAGAGTGCTGGGATTACAGACATGAGCCACCACACCCAGCCAGAAGTGATGATAATATCAATTCTATACAAAGTCTTCCACCAAAATGGAAGGAAATGGATTACTTCCTAATTCATTCTATGAGACCAGCATTACCTTGATAATAAAATAAAAAATATAACAAGAGAAGAAAAATTTAAACCAGTATCTCTTATAAAATAAATAAAAATTTCTTAATAAAATTTTAGTATTTTGGGTCAGGCATGGTGGCTCACATCTGTAGTCCCAGCACTTTGGGAGGCCAAAGTGGGTGGATCACCTGAGAGCAGGAGTTCAAGACCAGCCTGGCCAACATCATAATACCCCATTTCTACTAAAAAATACAAAAAAATTATCCAGGCATGGTAGTTGCCACTCCAGCCTGGTGACAGAGCAACACTCCATCTCAAAAAAAAAAAAATAAAAAAAAAAAAGCATAAGAATGGATTAGGAAGATATCTGATTTAACATGAGTTTTAGAGGGGAAATATGTTATATTTTAATTAAATGCTAATTTAACTGGATCAAAAGTAAAACATGGCTGACATAACTAATGCAGGCTCAGAGTGCAACAATAGAAATACGGTGTCTACATTAGGACATTAATTGCATGTTAATGTTGTTGTAGTTAACCCAGAAAAGAAGCAAATTATAGTCTACATTTTGTACAGGCGTCAAGGGCAAAAAGCTCATGAAGGCTGAAGCTCTTGGTCATCTGGAAAACCTTTAACAAGATTTAGCAAAGCATTTACTGAATATCTACTGTGTTCTAGGTTCTGTGCTAAACATTTTCATTGCTACTGTGAGGTTTTAGTGCCATTTTGCAGATCATGAAACAGACTGTTGGGAGGGTTAATAATTGGTGAAATTATTGGTAGTGAGTGGCAAAATCAAGATTCAATCTCTCTACTGGCTGCATAATTGGCTTCCTGTGTTTTGGAGGATTGTTTCCCCCCAGTGATTTTGGGCTAACAGAAAGTAATTGAACTATTGTATAAAGAGGATAAGGAGATTATTTTGGTATTTTTTCAATTTTATTTCTTTAGCCACATTGTGACAATCATTGTACCAGGAGCTGGGAATGCCCTCAAGGACTTACTGTAACCTAGTGGGAGAAACAAGTTACAAACTACCACAACGTAGAGAGCAGAAGCTGTGACTTGCTTAAGGAACTTTCCAAGTTTGTGAATCCTCCAGTGCTTACAGGTTTCTTCTTTAAATGGATATGAAATCACTAGTAGAGAGAATGAGGCCTTGGTGAGATCAGATGCTGAGCAATCAGCTACTTACTGACTAAGCACCAGGTTCTGCACAGTAGCCTCACAGCCCCATAGTTCAAATTCGTGTCTGAGCAAGGTGACAGGGGATCACATTTTGGATATTTGGGGCTGCTCCCAAATATCAAAACTGTTCTGAAACATTTACATATTTCAAAAATATCTATGTGCATGTGTATATACATACATATATAATATATTCATATATATATACAGTAAAAAGTTTCTCTTTCATCCCACCTTATTTCTATAGCCTCCTTCCAGACAGGTAGGTAACCACTGAATTCTTTTTCTTATATATTTTCTAGATTTTCTTTATATCTGTTCAACCAAGCACAAATACAAATTCTTATTTTTACAACTTTCTTACTACAAAGGAAAAATTTTGTATGCATGAATCTGCACCTCACTTTTTCATATGCTGTGTCTTAAAGATCTTTCCAAATCAATAGAGAACATTCTTATTAATTTTTTACTGCCAAATACTATCTGGATATGCTGTAATTTATTTAACCTGCTTCCTATTGATAGGCATTTATGTTGTTTTGAAATGATGTAGCAATGAATAACCTCAATATATATCATTTCTCACATATAAATGTCCAGGAATTGCTGGATCAAGCATATACTTATTTGTAATTTCTTCCCTCTCCCACCCCCCCACCGAGACGAAGTCTTACTCTGCTGCCCAGGCTAGAGTGCAGTGGCCTGATCTTGGCTCACTGCAACCTCTGCCTTCTGGGTTCAGCAGTTCTCCTGCCTTGGCCTCCTGAGTAGCTGGGATTACAGGCACGTGCCACTACGTCCAGCTAATTGTTTTGTATTTTTGGTAGAGACGGGGTTTCACCATGTTGGCCAGGCTGGTCTTGAACTCCTGACCTCATGATCCACCCACCTCAGCCTCCCAAAGTGCTGGGATTACAGACGTGAGCCACTGTGCCAGCCTTATTTGTAATTTCTATATATGCTGTCAAATTACTGTCCTAACAGGTTATACAAATATTTCCACAGAGGCTCACTAATTGAGTTTGTTTACTGAACTTTTGGATTTTTGTGAATCTGATGGGTAAAAAATAAAATCTGTGGTTTTTTGTTTGTTTGTTTGAGATGAAGTTTCACTCTTGTTGCCCAGGCTGGAGTGCAATGGCATGATCTCGGCTCACTGCAACCTCCGTCTCCTGGGTTCAAGTGATTCTCCTGCCTCAGCCTCCTGAGTAGCTGTGATTACAGGCATGTGCCACCACGCTCAGCTAATTTTTGTATTTTTAGTAGAGACAGGGTTTCTCCATGTGGCTCAGGCTGGTCTCGAACCTCCGACCTCAAGTGATCTGCCCACCTTGGCCTTCCAAACTGCTGGGATTACAGGTGTGAGCCACTACACCGGCCTATTAGTTTTTTTTTTTTTTTTTTTTATACAGAGTCTCACTCTGTCGCCTAGGCTGGAGTGCAGTGGTGCAATCTTGGCTTACTGTAACCTCTGCCTCCCGGGTTCAAGCGATTCTCCTGCCTCAGCCTCCTGAGTAGCTGAGATTACAGGTGCGTGCCACCACACCCGGCTAATTTTTGTATTTTTAGTAGAGACAGGGTTTCACCATGTTGGTCAGGCTGGTCTGGAACTCCTGACCTCGTGATCTGCCTGCCTGGGCCTTCCAAAGTGCTGGGAGGCATGAGCCACCGTGCCCAACCAAATCTGTATTTTTTAAATTTGCATTTCCCCTATTGACATTGAACGTTGTTGCATTTGTTTAAAAGCTATTTTCATTCTTTTCCCTATAAACTCTAAGTTCATAGCTTTTATTCTTTAGTTATTAAGTTGTTGGTTATCATAGCTGGGGTTCTGCTAGAATCAGAGCTTAAGGGAAGGACTTGGGTGCATGCTATTTTTGGGGAAATGATTCTTGGAAGCAGGAGGAAGCCAACGTAAGAGTGTCTTTTGTACATAATTGCCATAAAACAGAAAGGCTTAAGTACACTAGATCCTCCAAGAAGCATGAGAATTCCTGAAAGAATTATCCTTCTGAAGAAGGAGAGGCTCAGGCCGGGCACAATTGCTCATGCCTGTAATCCCAGCACTTTGAGAGGCCAAGGCAGGAGGAGGATCACTTGAGCCCAGGAGTTTGAGACCAGCCTGGGCAACATAGGGAGACCTCCTCTCTGCAAAAAATAAAACTAAATTAGCTAGATGTGGTAGCCCACGCTTTTGGTCCCACCTACACGTGAGGTAGAGGTAGAATTGCTTGAGCCAAGGAGGTTGAGGCTGCAGTGAACCATGATCACACCACTGAGCTCCAGGCTGGGTAACAGAGTGAGACACTGTCTCAAAAAAAAAAAAAAAAAAAAAAAAAAGTGGAATGGGAGGCTGGAGAGGCTGAGACATTTATTCTCATGTCTCTTATTAATTTAGGATTGCCCTACAAGCATTATACTTTCTTGCACTTCTGGACCATACACAGGGCTGAGAGAGCTTTGTGGCCTTGGAGAAGGCTCTGAGACAAATAGCTAAAAGAAGCTGGATGTGAGCTTGAGGTAGGATGCTGTCCCCAGGAGTCTGAACTCATGCAGAACTGTCCACTAGAGTCCCTGCTGAAATCAAAGGTAGACCAAAGGGATGTGATACAGGGCAACAAAGCGTCTGCTTTCTATAATCGTTTTTATCTTATTGGCCTCTGTTGACAGTAGTGCATAGTGTAATTATTTGTGATATTAGTTACAAATATTTTCCCTGGTTTATAATTTTGTTTATACATAGTAGTTTTAAAGTAACATCTTTGGCCAGGCTCAGTGGCTTATGCCTGTAATTCCAGCACTTTGGGAGGCTGAGGCAGGCAAATCACTTGAGGCCAGGAGGTTGAGACCAGCCTGGCCAACATGGTGAAACCCTGTCTCTACTAAAAATACAAATATTAGGTAGACATGGATGGTGCATGCCTGTAATCCCAGCTACTTGGGAGGGTGAGGCATGAGAATCACTTGAACCCAGGAGGCGGAGGTTACAGTGAGCCAAGATTGTGCCACTGCACTCCAGCCTGGGTGACAGACTGGGACTCTGTCTCAAATAAAATAAAATAAAGTGACATACTTTTATTTTTGTCTTGAACTAAAATAAAATTATATACATAAAATTAAAAGTATGTAATTCAATTTAAAAAGGTACAATTCAGTGTTATGTATTATATTCACAGAATTATGCAATAAATTTCAGAACATTTTCATCACTCTAAGAAAAAAAACCCATATCTGTTAGCAATCATTCTCTGTTTCATCTCTCTCCTCAGCCCCTGGCAACCACAAATCTGTTTTCTCTTTCTTTGTATCTATCTATTCTGGGCATTTTATATAATTGTTATGCATGGGCTTTTGTGACTAGCTTCTTTCATTTGGCATAATGTTTTCAAGGTTCATCCATATTGCAGTATATATCAGTACTTCATTTCTTTTTACTGCTGAATAATATTCTATTGTATGGATAAAAATAGGATACAAATCAATTTTTAATTTTTCAGTAGGTAAGTCGATACAAATCAATTTTCAGTTTTTCAGTTGGGTTGTCTATTATTGATTTTTAAGAGGTTTTAAAAAATACATATTTGGGATACAAGTTCTTTATCAGATATATGATTTTCAAAGATTTTTCTCCCATTCTGTGGGTTGTCTTTCACTTTCTTGATGATGTCCTTTGAAGCATAAACATATGTTTATCCATACAATATATAATGTATGGATAAATGCCATTCATCAGTTGATGGGCATTTGGGTATTTCCATTTTGGGGCTATTATGAGCAGTCCTTCTATGAACATTTGTGCCCAGGTTTTTGGTTGAATGTGTGTTTTCCCTGCTCTCTCATTTCAAACCTAGGAGTGGAATTGCTGGGTCATATGTAACTCTATGTATAACCATTTGAAGAATTGTTTTCCAAAGTGGCAGCACCATTTTACATTTTTACTAGCAATGTGTGAAGATTCAAATTTCTTCATATCCTACCAACCCTTGTTAATGTCTTTTTGATCATAGTCATCCTTGTGGGTATGAGGTAGTAGCTTGTTGTGGTTTTGATTTGCATTTCTCCAATGGCTAATGATGTTGAGCATCTTTTCATGTGCTTATTGGCCATTTGTATATTGTCCTTGAAGAAGTATCTATACAAATCAATTTCCATTTTTCAGCTGGGTTGTCTGTTTTATTATTGATTTATAAGAGTTTTAAAAAATTTATTTGGGATACAAGTCCTGTATCATATATATGATTTTCAGATATTTTCTCCCATTCAGTGGGTTGTCTTTTACTTTTTTTTTTTTTTTGAAAGAAAGAAAAAGAGAGAAAAGAAGAAAGAAAGAGTAAAAGAAAGAAGAAAAAAAGAAAGTAAGAGAGAAAGAAAGAGGAAGAGAAAGAGGGAGAGAGAACGGGATTCTTGTTCTATTGCCCAGGCTAGAATGCAGTCTAAAAATGGGTATTAAAAACCTCTTTTATGCCAATAATTGTGCTTAAC
>CAUYLG010042773.1:0-17279 GCA_963573385.1 Cacajao melanocephalus
TATCTCTGTTTTGGTACCAATACCATTCTGTTTTGATCACTGTAGCCTTGTAGTATAGTTTGAAGTCAGGTTCAGCTTTCTAGTTTTAGGGGAAAATGCAGATTGGATTAAAATTTACTATTCTGCATAATATATATGTAGGTATGTCTGTATATATTTTCATCTTTAGTTTGTATAACTTTAAATCGTTTTACGGCTCATCAGATTACTGTTACTTAGTTTGGTTTTAGCATTACATTCGAGTTCCTAGTAGATGAAAAGTTATTTCTGAAGGAACACATTAAAACTCTTTTTGCAAATGGAATAAAAATTTTGAAATAGTTCCATTGTACCTCTGCTGTCCAACATGATAACTGTGGTTACCGACCCCTAGAAATGTATGTAGCTAGTTTTGAGAGTTTTTTTTTTTAGTGTAAAACACCAGATTTCAAAGATTTGGCCTAAAAAATAATTTAGATATGTCATTAGTAATTTTATATTGATTATATGTTGAAACTATATTTTTGACATATTAAATAAGATAATTTTACTTTTAAAAAATTCAAATATAAATATATTAAAATGAATTTCATCTGTTTGTTCCTCACTTCTTAATGTGGAAACTAGAAAATTTACAATATAAATGTCATTTGCATTATATTTCTATTGCACAGAGCTGTTCTATGCATTCTGATCACATATATGTTTTTATATGTGACCCAAATTATCTTCTGTGTCTCTTGACTTCCTGGTGGGAAGAAAATGGTTTAATGTTTTCCATGCATGTTTCATCCTGTGAAGTATTTCATGACATTAAAAAATACTTATATTTGTTTTACTACAAAATGATACATGTTCTAAAATATTTTTAACAAAAAATATGAACACAAAAGAAAACTATACATAACCATTGCTAATATTTTGATACATTCCTTTTAGCATATGCACATTTTTTAACTAAAAAATTGTAGCAATTGGTTTATTTTACTTTACTTTTTTTTTTCTTTTTCTTGTTTTTTTTTTTGAGATGGAGTCTTGCGTTGTTACCCAGGCTGGAGGGCAGGACAGTGGCATGATCTCAGCTCATTGCAACTTCCACCTCCCGGTTCAAGCAATTCTCTGCCTCAGCCTCCGAGTAGCTGAGATTACAGGAGCCTATCACCATGCCTGGCTAATTTTTGTAGTTTTAGTAGAAACGGGGTTTCACCATCTTGGCCAGGCTGGTCTTGAACTCCTAACCTCATGATCCACCCGCCTTGGCCTCTCAAAATGCTGGGATTACAGGCGTGAGCCACTGCCCCCAGCCTGGTTTATGATTTTTTAAACATAATATGAACATCTATCTTTGTCACTACTTTTAAGCTTTTCCGCACTTACATATTTTAAGGATATAGCATACTCCCCATAAGTAACAGTGGTTTATGATAGTGATGATTTTTTAATCTTTAATAACAGCTTTATTGATATGTAACTCACATGGCATAAGATTCAAACTTTTCAACTATACAATTCAGTGGTTTTTAATTATATTCAGAGTTATGCCGCTATTGCCCCTATCTAATTTTAGAACATTTTCAACACCCCAAAAAGAAATCCTAAAAAAGTCATTCCAATCCTCTCTTTTTTACCCTCCATCCCTGGCAACCACCATCTACTTTCTCTCTCTAAACAGTTGTCTATTCTGAACATTTCACATAAATGAAATCATACAACATGCAATCTTTTGTGTCTGACGTCTTAGAATAATGTTTTCAAGTTTCATCTGTGTTGTGGCATGTTGCAATACTTCATTCCTTTTCATAGCTGAATAATATTCTGTTGTCTGGACATATAACATTTTGTTTATACATTTTTCAATTGATGGAATTTTGGGTTGCTTCCACTTTGTGGCTATTATAAATAATGCTACTACATGAACATTTATGTTCAAGTTTTGGTGTGAACACATGCTTTCAATTCCCTTCAGTATATACATAGAAGTGAAATTGCTGGGTCATATGGTAACTGTGCTTAACATTTTGAAAAACTGGCAAACTCTTTGTGGATATCAATCCCATAAGCAATGCAGGATTTGAGGGTTCTGATTTCTGCCACTTCCTCACCAACACAGTTGTGGTGATTTTCAGCTAAGAGAATATTCATCCCTAAGAGAGACAAGTAAGAATCCAGTGGTGAGTGTTTTGGAAAGAGACCTCCAAGTGATTCTGTTGTGACCTAAACCCACCCCACTAGACATACACACACACACACACACACACACACACACACACTCTCTCTCTCTCTCTCTCTCACAGTAGCTCAAATCACAGTGGTTAAGAGCATGGGCTCTAGATACAGATCATGGGTTGTAGCCAGGCTTTTATCTCTCTGACTTTGGGTATATTATTTGCGTCTATTAGCCTCAGTAAAATGAGATGATACTTACTGTATAGCGGCTGTTATTAGAGTTAAATGAGACAATGCAAGTAAAGCCCTTTGCCCAGTGCCTAGTACATAATAAATGCTCAGTAAGTGTTAGCTATTATTATTATGTGAGTGAATCAATAATTTTCCATTAAATGAACTTGTTATAATTTGCCTAACAAATTATTTTCTTGGGCATTTGGGTTGTTTCCAGTTTTTCATGATGATAAGCAATGCTCTTTAGAAATAATTTTATGGCTAAATTTTTGCCCACATTCATGTTTATTTTCCTAGAATAAATTCTGTAAAGTGTTATTTCTTGGTATATTTTTTAAAGGTTTGAAAGACATTTCCCAATATTATTGTTGTTTAAATTATACTAAAATTTTACTTTGAGGAGCGTAATCAGGTACTAAGTGTATCCCTGGAGTATTGCTAAACTGGTGGAAATCCTCACCTTATACCTAACAAATATAATGTAAACTAAAAACTGTCTAAAATTTAAGTCTAAAACTGCTGAATGAGAAAAGGTGCAAGAGGATGTTTTATTTCATGCTCTCAGATCTGGACTCTTGAGTTTTGTAACTTTTCTCCCATTGCATCAATATCCTAACTAGACAAGAAAAAGAGTTGTCAATGAATTCATGCACAGCAGATATTTTTGTTTAGTATTTAGGCAAATCAAGGGCAAGAGCAAGGTAACAATAGAACCTGAATAGTCAAAGGGAATGATTCCTTGAGAACGGGCATGACCAAACATTCTTTACATTGTCAGATCTAGGAGCCTTATAAAAGTAATCACTCACAAGTCTACCATGGCAATTTCATAACCAGCCTGGAAAGGATCAGACAGGGCATCAGATTTCCTCTGATGGATGTCGGAAAGCTTCAGGGAAAGGTAGGATTTTAAGAGTTATTTAACATTATGGCAGAAGTTTGGTTGAATGGTGGAATGCTCTGGAACTGACGCAACTTGGGAGACTTAGTATACTCAAATTGGAGGGGACTTTGCACAGATAACAGAGATGAGGGGAAGATCTATCGGCAAGTAATGTGTTTCTACTGGTAAACTGGTAAATGTTTAACAACTGGGTCTCAAAAAAAACCCTGAATTTACAGTTTTTTTAAAAAATTTTCCACAATATAAATATCTTACCATGGCAGATTTCTGATGTTAAGCTACCAACATGATGTCACTTTGTACTTGAATTTCAGTTGCAGAAACATTTACATGGTAAAATCCATTAAGAGTCCAGAGTCTAGAATTAATACAACAGACAGTTTGAGGGCAAGAGGTTTTGCTTTCTTTTCCCAGGTTAAATGCCATGTTAAAGGATCACTTATGTGGTATTACATGTTGTAGCATGCACAAACAGGAATTGCAAACTTGCTAGAAATTCAAGAAGTCATCCTCTGGACAGTCAGCACATGAACCACCTTAGAGAGAGAGTTGTGCAATTGGTTTTTAGTGATCATAGAGAGAAATTCCATGATTCCACAATAGAGAAATGTGACTAGGTCTGCACAAACATAATGTGAAAGTCCAGAGAAGATAATCCTAATTCCTTTCATTTGCACACATCTTCATGGTTTATAAAGGGCCTTTTGCAAGATGATAAAATTTCATGTATCCTGTTTCTAGCTGTTCATTAAGACAGATTGATAGGCAGTAAAACCAAGGTTTCCAGGTCACTTCTGTTCACATGAACAATTGACTCGGAGTGCATCTCTCCAATTCTTTGCAGATGGGAGATCTCATGAAGTACTGCAAAAGGAAAAACAGTCAGTTTAGTGAAGCCTGGCTCTGAGCCAAACCTGGATTAAGCACTTTCCTTATCTTGCCTCTGAAGCCACCCAACAATCCTGTGAACTAGAAACTATTGTTTTCTTCCATTTTGCAAATATAGAGTTTCAGCGATGTTAAATTACTCACCAAAAGTCATGCAGTTTATAAATGCCTGAGCTGGGACACAAACCAGGACTGTCTGACACCTAAAGCCTCTATTAAGAATCTCCAGACTGGCTTAGGTCAAAGGTTTTAATAAAATTGTAGATATTTAATGTGCTAATTGGACAGGATGACCTAAAAGGTTCCAGGGTAGGAAGCATTAGCCTAAGGAAGGAGGAGTAGGTATGTGAGTGTTGGGGAAAGGGACCATAACAAGTGTGGTCAAAAAAAAAGAATGTGTCCACGTGCTGTCATACTGAGCTGGGTAACTTACGAAGGCTGTGTATTTGTAATTGGCCTTTTCTATGTAAAGCATAAGCCTGAGGCTGGGCACAGTAATCCAAGCACTTTGGGAGGCTGAGGCGAGTGGATCGCGAGGTCAGGAGATCGAGACCATCCCGGCCAATATGGTGAAACCCCGTCTCTACTAAAAATACAAAAAATTAGCTGGATGTGATGGAGTGTGCCTGTAATCCCAGCTACTTGGAAGGCTGAGGTACGAGAATCGCTGGAACTCAGGATGCGAAGGTTGCAGTGAGCTGAGATTATGCCACAGCACTCAAGCCTTTGAGTGAGAATCCGTCTAAAAAAAAAAAAAAAAAAAAAGCTTAAGCCTGAAATAGGTCAGTCTTTCAGAGCTCCCTCTGCTGCCCTCTTTGTAGACTATGGCCCCTTTTACATAAACTGTAAATTAGACACTAAGTTCTATGACATCAGAGACTGACTACATCTTATGCACTGATGTTGCTGAATCTCTGCTGAATCTCTAATCCTATCCCAGTGTCTGACATAGTAAGTACTTGCACATTTGTTGAACATTGATGGTGGTGATGATGGTGAAAGTAAATATTCAAAGTAATAGAAATATATTTTTCCACATATTATCTCATTTAATCCTTGTAATAACTCTATGAAATAAATACTATTCATCTTCCTAATTTATAGGTAAGAAAACCGTGGTTTAGGGAGATCTTGTAACTTGCCTGAGGACACAAAAATAAGTGACAGAAAATTATCTCTGCCTGATATCGGATCCTTAGCACTTAACATTGCACTATAGTCAGTTGATATAGAATGCATTTGCTGTATTTCTAAGACAGCTCATGTTATTAAAATTAGATGATAGAATTTAAGTTCTATGAAGAAAGGAACTCTGTTTTATATAAATCTATATCCTTGGCACCTACAACAATTTTTTTTTTGAGACGGAGTCTCACTTTGTCTCCCAGGCTGGAGTGCAATAGCCCAATCTCAGCTCACTGCAACCTCTGTCTCCCAGGTTCAAGTGATTCTCCTGTATCCGCCTCCAGAGTAGCTGGGACTACAGGCACATGCCACCACGCCCGGCTAATCTTTTGTATTTTTAGTAGAGATGGGGTTTCACCATGTTGGTCAGGCTGGTCTCGAACTCCCAATGTCAGGTGATCCTCCCACCTTGGCCTCCCAAAGTGCTGGGATTATAGGCGTGAGCTACCGGGCCCAGCCAGTACAATTCTTTACATATGTTAAGTGCTCAGTAAATTTTGATCATGTATATGCATACAGGAATAAATAAAAACAATTATTTCAATAGGAATACAGCTTATGATCTAGAAAATTTCCAGCTCACAACAGATTATTTTAGTATGAATTTTAAGAAGGGTAGAGGTATGAACTCTAAATATTAAAGTGAGATATTCAGCAATTTATTCATTTGTTTAAGAAATATTTGTCTCTAACAAATATAATTAAGCATCTACTAAGTGCCAGTTAGTCAATATGAAAGATCTAGTGAGGCCAGGCACCATGGCTCATGCCAGTAATCCCAGCACTTTGGAGTTTGAGACCAGCCTGGCCAACATGGCAAAAACTCATCTTTACTAAAAGTACAAAAATTAGCTGGACACAGTGGTGGGCACCTGTAGCCCCAGCTACTCAGGAGTCTGAGGCAGGAGACTTGCTTGAACCTGAGAGGCGGAGGTTGCAGTGAGCTGAGATCGTGCCACTGCACTCCAGCCTGGGCGACAGAGCGAAAATTCCTCAAGCACAGCCTGGCCAATGAGCCTGGGCCTACCTGATTAATCACACAGCTCTGTCCCAATCTAGCCCATGATTCAGAAAGATAAGGAAGAAATTTTCCCAAATACTATTCCAAGGCCTCCTGAAACAATTTAAGGTCATTCCAACTGAAGGCACGATGTCTTCTCATCATTTTGATTCACTAAGAGATGAACTTAGCTTCCCCGCCCCCCACCCCCCGCTCCTACTCCAAATTATGCCAATCTCCAAGAGAAGTTGGACTGTGTAACTACAAAAGGACTGAATGTTAGACCTTGATGATAGATGCATCTCATCCCATGGAAGAACCAGCCAGGACAACTGGTACTGAAGTGGATTAAATCAACTTGTACCTGTCTTCACCTGTTACTAAAATTTCAAATGTGGATTTTGAACAAACAAGTGTGTAAGCCTTAACCACCAGATGAAAATAAAATGGAATCTATTGAAAGTTGAACTCCCCACCCCCCCCCCCCGACACACACACACAAACAAAAACTATGTCAAGGAACATTTCTACTCTTTTCTCCCAGAGATACGCAGACACTTTCTGGAGATGGGAATGATGCCATTTTCTATGTACCAGAAGTATCCATACTGCATGGAAATCTAATGACAATTCCCAACATCAGTTAAGGACTTGTTTTTCCATTTTTTTGAACTTCAAATACTTTCTAAATTGTGTTAGTCGAAGCATTGTGTGTGTATAATTAACTCATAGGTCCCTCTGGGCTCATCTAGCTAAACTTGTGGAGCTTAACTGAGCAAGACATTTGCTGATGTCTCTCTCTACAGTGCTACCCATTGAAATGAATACCTTCTACAAGATGAAACCTAGGAAATGTCTTCTCCAAATTGGCTTTCTAGTGACTGGGGTTGATTTCTTTTCCAAATTGGCTTTCTAATGATTTGGGTTGCTTCACTAAATGTTTTTGGTTGTTTCATAATAATAATGATCTTATTTTCTTTCAAAAGTTGAGTTTGAAATTTGGGAAAATATGGGTGGGGAGGGAATTCT
Organism: Cacajao melanocephalus; assembly: GCA_963573385.1. Classification (NCBI taxonomy): domain Eukaryota; kingdom Metazoa; phylum Chordata; class Mammalia; order Primates; family Pitheciidae; genus Cacajao; species Cacajao melanocephalus. Next base: position 7,386 of record CAUYLG010042773.1, read on the forward strand.
ATATTTTTTCCCTAGTTGAAGTGGGAAGACAGGTCTCTTTTCTGTATTAATTGGTTACCTGAAAATCCCTCGGGTAGCAGTGGCTCTCTGGGCACAGGGCTCTTATGCTTATGTTCCTGTGCTTCAGTGTATCTTCCATGCTGAGAGCAAGTGGAAGGTGTTCCTGCACAAGCAAAACCTAACAGAGGGGCTGCAGTAGTTTATCCAAAACGAAGTGGAGAGGGCAAGGGAGAGTGGACTTTTTCAGACCCCGTTGACTACATTCATAACTCAGTCACGTGCTTTCCTCCACCTGTGTAGACACAAATGCTTTATTGAATACCAGCCTCCTACAGTTAGAAGATATTTGACTCTTAGGAATGGAAGAGTCAGTTACAACGTTCTGGCCCCTGAGCTCCCTTCTATTGCTAGTACAGAGGGCTTAAGATAGGCTCTGAGCAGCGCTTTCCACTCACACCTCTTTTTCTGAAGCTTGGAGCCCCAAACCTCATCCTTTAACTTCACCAAGGGACAACATACATCATGTAAGGATGAGCAAAAGGGACCTGGATGTAGACTTCCTGACTATCCAAAGGAACCTACTTCTCTTTGCTGTCCTCAAGTGCAGGTGTCCAGAGAAAGGCAGTGAGCTAGGGGCTCTAAGGTGCTAGTGTAGACGCGGCCCTTAGCTGAGTGGCCCGAGAGGGGAGGAGGTTGGAAGAGCGCGTCTATGCGTTCCACGTGAACCTGAAAGCTAGCTGCTTGCTGCCCAGGTGCCGGTTCGCGGCTGCATGCGCCCCACTGCAGCAAAGAGCAGCCGCAGCCTCTGCCTCGGCCACCACCGCTGCTGGGAAAGAGTCCTGGGGCTGCTGACGCGGTTGGGAGGAGCCTCGCCTTTAATGCACCAGACGCCTCCAGCCTCCTGCAGCAGCAGCAGCAGCAGCAGCAGTAGCAGCTGCTGCCAGTGCGCTCGTGTGGGTGTGAGGGTGAGTGCGCTGGCGCCGGCCGCAGCGTCCTACCCAGCTCCCCGCCAGCTTCCCTACCCCCGCCTGCCGGAGCCGCCCTCCCGTGGGACCAGCACCCTCATCCCGGCCAGGCAAGCCTGAATCCTGCCCCTGCCATCTCGCCACTGCAGCTCGGGTCCAGAAAGGCACCATTTTGTCGCGGCTGTCCGCTCTCCCAGGGGGAGGAGGGATCTTTTTTGCATTTTGGAGCGGCTGCCAACAAGGGGAACCTGTTGGGCATCTCCCCAGCGCCGCTAGTGAGCGCCTCCCGGGCGGGCGGGCGGGACCAGACCCCTCGGGGCACGGCGCATCTTGGCACCCGGAGGCAGCGGAGGCAGGCGCAGCATCCTCGCTGGGAATTGGAGCTGGAGTGAGCGCACCGCGCGGGAGGAGCCGCCGCAGCCTCGCAGAACCCGAGTGGAGGAGGTGACAGCTCCATTGCCGGGTTTTTATTTTTTTTCTCTCCGCCTCCCCGTCTCCTCCTCAGGCTCGGACCATGGTGCAGTCCCACTGGCTCCCCTGCCCCCCTCTCCTGTGAGACTGGCTGCGGGGAGGGATCATGGATACTTGTCTGCCGGCTTCTGGTTCCCACGCAAGTAAGCCTGCTGTCAATGGAGGAGGACATTGATACCCGCAAAATCAACAACAGTTTCCTGCGCGACCACAGCTATGCGACCGAAGGTAACGCCAGCCCCGCCGCATTCCGCCGCTGGTGCCGGGCGCAAGTTGCGGATCACTGTGCTTCGCGGGCAGCTGGGCGCGTAGTGGCGGAGACTCCTCCGGGCCCCGGGGCTGGGGCGGGGGCTCGGCTGGCCCCGGCAGCCGCCTGTGCGCCCCGCATCCATCCGGGCTCCGAGAGGCGAGCCCGGCGTTCAGCAGCAGGTGGACCCGGCGCCCACGGGAGTTAAAATGGCCCTGAGGGATTAGGCTTTTCAGGGTGGGGCTCTCGCCCGGAAAGATGACCCCAGGAAGGCCGATGACCCCTCCCCCAAGATATTTGCAGGGATCTTGGGGGGAGATAAGAAGGGAGGGGCCCAGTAGGACCTTGGTCCCCCCTCCCTGAGCGAAACGATGTTGTGTCTCTCAGTGGCTGCAGGGAGGGCATGGTTTCATTTCCTGCCCATTCATCTCCCCGGTCGGCCAGGTTACCTGCTCAGACAATCAAAATCCCAAAAGGCCCTTTGCAAACGGGAGAACCTCTTTTCTTTTGGAAGTGCATTAGTAAAAATAAAAAGGTGGCTGGGGAAGTCGTGCTCTGGCGGCCAGCGAATGAGGCTGACACGTGGGGCGAGCAACGCGATCGGTGGGGCCTTTAAAAATCACCATTATGAATTCTGCAGCAGTAGTTTCTGCTGAATCAACAGCCAGCAGAAAGCAAGAGGGTTCAGCAGGCTGAGCTTTGCCAAGAGGTGAAATTGTCGTCTCTCCCTCTCTCCCAGCTTGTTCTGACATTTAGCCCTAGCGCTCTGCGGGCAGGGAGGGAAAGTCAGCAGGTGGAATCTCATTCTGCCTTTTGTGTGTGAATAGAGAGTAGAGGCATTTTTCCCCCAATGCCAAAACTTTTGCAATTTTGCTTTCATTTTCTACCTGTAGGCCTTTATCCTTAGCCACTCATACAAAGTGTTACATTATCACATTGTAATATCCACGGGAGAAAACGTATGTGGAAGTGCTTTAGGACGATGTTGCAAGGAGTGTTGATTTAAAATTATTATTCTTAGATGCTAAAATTTCTGTAATATTTAATCAAATCAAAAGACTCCTAGAGAAATGTGATGGGGGAGTAAAAGCTCTGAAAGACATAAAACGCTCTGAAAGACATAAAAGGACACAGACACATCTGGGGGTAAGGGTGGCATCTTGTATAAACATCCCTGGAAGTTCTAGCTAGAAGGAATGCCCAGTGCTATTGAAAGTATATTCTCCATTTGTCATCATTTTTGGAGAGCATCAAGCCCAGTATGCCCATGGTGCTAGACAGATAAAACAGGGTTGTAAGCTGTGGCCTCTAGGAGCTTAGAGATGGCTTTTAAGATGTGCAGCCCATCCCTCCCCTATACAGAGCACCATACTTACCAATTCTTTTTCTGTGCATGATGGCAACCTGATTGTAAGATGTTCTCCTTCAGTCTTAGTGCTTTATCACTGACTCAGTGACCTGATAACATATGACTAACTCTGTATCTAAGCATGTCATCCAAGAGAGAAGTTGCCTTGAGTCTGTTGGTTTATGGGGGAATATTTCTTTCTGTTTGTAACCACAAAGAAAGAGAGCCGCCTTCGTGTTTCCTTGTATATTACATTATGCAGGCAAGGGAAACTTAGCAAGCTGAGAAAATGCCCAAAGTGGAGCTATGTGTATAGGAGTGTCAATTGTGAAGAAATCAGTTAAAAATGACATTCTTTATTGCTTTCCGAGCCCTAGATATTACCTTTGTTCTTATTTTTATTGCATTTTTGAAAATTCTTATTCTGGATAGAATACCTAGGTTCATATAGTCAAAAATTAGATATGAGTTTATAGCAATGAGCTTTCTGACATGTAAGAATCAACCTCTCAGATTTCTTTCTCTTTCTCAAACACACACACACATACTAAATGCACTCAAAACTAACAAACCTTTATTTCACAGTAGCTTCCAGGTTTTAAAATCTGATCTTAGAGACGGTATGGAAATAAAAGGAAAATATAACTTAAACGATGTAAATACAAGAAGTTGGGTAGAGCAAGAAGTTCTCTATGGTTTTGACCTATTTGTTTCAGGGAAGATTCATGCAATTTTGCTGCCAGAGGGGGAAGAGTCCCTGTTCCTCCAATGAATACCTTAAGACGTGTTAGCATACCTTGAAAGAGCAGCAGATCAAAAGAATCTTTGTTAAAATTCTCCTCACTGGGAACTTGCCCCAAAAGTTTTCTTCCCCTTTATGAACTTAGACCCACTTACTGGGTAGGAAATTAGCTTCTAGGTCCTTCTATAGATCTTGCTTTTCTGTTTCTTTTAATATTTCTACAGTTTCCTCCTACCTGCTCAGTTATGTCAGATTGTTCTTTTTTTTCCCTCCAAAATATCTCCTTACATGTATTTCTGAATTTTTCTTCCGTTTGCTCAGATCATTCCACATTGCAGTGTTCTATTTAAAGCTGAAAGATTTTTGCTGTGTAGTTAGTGTGAAGGACTCTAAACTCAATTTGCATTGTAAGTGGTGGCTGCAGGCAAGTTCATCCAGCTAAGAGCAATGCAAATGGTAAAGGACACTTTCACCCAAGCTCCCCTCTCTCAGTCTCTCTCTCTCTCTCTCTCTCTCTCTCTCAAAATAATGCATCATGTGCATTTATTAAATACATTTCCTAGGACTCTTTTTTTTTTTAATTCTGAGCATGAAAATTACTGCCCTCCTCTACCTTTCCCTATCTTTCATCCTCTTTTAAAGTTAACATCTTTTAAGCATCTTCTATATTCCAAACACTGTGCTGAGCTCTTTATGTACAGCATTTCAGTATATCTAAACCTTGTTAAATGGATGTTGTTATTTCCATTTTCAAATAAGGAAACTGATACAGCCGAGGACTGGAGATGTTACTAATTTGCCAAAAGTCACACATTCAGTGGAAAACCTTGTCTTTAAACTCAAGCCACTCTCTGAAGGCTAGGTTCTCCCACTAGGAAATTCTGCACTGCTTCATTTTCCTTTAACTATCAGCTCTTAACTATGGGAAAGATTGCAATGGTTTTATCTTGGTGTGTAAGCCATGTTTCCATCTGGCATAAAATCCTTTGCAGGGATAATTTGAAGTGTGTATATGGGGTTATATATGAGGAAGGGACTTGGGTGGGTTGAAATTTCCCACAAAAATAAAGTCAACACAACAGTTTGATTGGTTTTCTTCTTCTTTTTTTGATATGAAACTCCAGGTTTTCTAACCAGGGATTCATCTCTTAAATCTTTCTATATGTGGGTTTCCTGCTATATTTTTAGGCTTCTGTTAGAGCCAAGTAAAACCCTATCTCCATTATAGCAGTCTGTGAGTTTTCTAGATTAATCTTCCTACTTTCAAATGGGGCCACAGACTGAATATTCTACATAGATGGGATGTTTTAAAATAACTGCTCTGTTCTCAGTTTCCTTAGCTGGAAAGTGGGACTAACAATAGACCCCATGCCAAAGAAAAATTATTTGATACAGAGAAAGCACTCAAGCACTCGAGACATGACTAATACAAGCCCAGCCTTAATTCATTATAGCTGTTATTATTACTTAATGTACTTGTTGGTTATATTCTGGCAACAAGTGGGTTCCATCTTCCTTCAGAAGCCTTTTTTAAAAACTGTCTTGTTTTCACATATTAAAGGAAGAATAAGTTTACTATTCTGAGTAGCTCCTTTCAATTATTGATTCATTCGGCCTTTTATTCCTTCAACAAACAGAGACTTTTTGCAGAAGGGATACAGGATGTTCTAGTACAGACATGGTCTCTGACCTCATGGATCTTTCAATCTAGCAGAGGAGATAGTATTAGACAAATAATTTTGCAAATAAATATATAGTTACCAATTGTGATAAGTGATACTTAGGAAAGGCACAAGGTGCCTTGGGGTCATAAGGTAGAAAGGTGGATCTAATTTAGGTTAGGAGTTCAAGGACAGCCTCTTAAAGACAGCTGAAGCTGAGAACTAAAGGATGAATCCACAATTAACAAGAGCTGGAAACATTTTAGGTAGAAGGGACAATAAGTACAAACATTCCGAGAGATAAAATAGCCTGATTCAAGGAATGGAAAGATGACTATGACTGGGAGCAGGGAGAAGAGTGACAAATATGGGACTGGAGTCTGCAGTTCATTTTGGAATGCACCAAAAGGAAGAAAGATTAATGCTAGGATAGAGATAGAGGAATGGATAAATGAATAGACATATGATAAAGTAAGCATAAAATGTTAAGGACTAAATCAAGGTAGTGAGTCTATGGATAATAACTTTTTTTTTTCCAATTTGCAGTCTGTTTGAGTTTTCATAATAAAATCTTGGGGTAAAAAAGACTGGAGAACTATTCAGGACCAGATCACATCAAGCCTTGTAGACCACAAGGAGTTGGACTCTCTCCAAAGATGAATGGAAAGCCATTAAGAGATTTCGATTGGAGGAGATGGAAATATGATCAGATTTGTTTTTTTATAAGCTTAGTCTGGCTGCTGTGTAGGGTGAGGTTAGAGATCCAGTCATGTAATGAAAAGGAATGAAAGTTGGGAGATAATTAGGGGGTCATGGCAGCAGTAGAGATGGAGAGAATTAGATGGATTTGAGATACATAATAGAGAAAGAATGCATAGGACTTACTTGATATGATTGGGTGCAGATGGAGAAGGTTGATATCAAGGACGGCTCCCAGAATTTTGCCATGAAAATGGATGCATCATGGGGCTTGTCACGGAAAGGGCAAACAGACTTTGAAAACTGATTAGTTTGAGAAGCCTGTGAGACATCTAGTTTCACAGTGAGACTTCACAAGTAGACAATTGGATTTCTGGGTCTGAAGCTCAAGAGAAAGACCTGGAATAGATAATAAATTTGAGCTTATACATCACCAGCCTATAAAAGGTACTTAAAACTGTATGAATAGATGAGATACCTCAGATAAGAGCATTTCAGGGCAAAATTTGAAACAATGAGCGAGAAATTACAAGGAAGTGGATCTTGGCTTGGTATGAAGAAATCGTAACAAAAAAGTACCTCACAATAGAATAGGGCCTTGGTAAGCATTGCTAACCACACACTGACGTTATTCAAGTAATACTATAACATATGGCCATTTCTCAGCAATGTGGTAGGATAAGAAGAGTCCAGTCTTGGATGAGTTGAGTTTAGAGGGTCTCCAAACTTGAGAACTGAGTGATTCGTGAAATGCATTAGCTTTTTAGGGCCACAGAGAATAAAATTGAGAAAGTAAAGCTTCCTCCTTCATCTCCTATTCCATATACGCTCCAGAAAGAAGGAGGCTGTGCTGAATAAGGCTGGGAAGGTACATGAAAATGGCTTTTGATTTGAAGATGCTGGGAAGGCATTGAAAACATAAAAGGAGGTAGTGTCATATGATGGAGAGCTGCCTCATAGTTCCTTAAGTTGCTTTGGTATTTGTATGCAAATGCCAGATCAGAATGCAATTTCCAATGCATATGGATGAATGTTTGAGCTCTCCACTGTTCTCGGAGAAACCTGAAATGGGAGGTGAGAAGTAGCTGCCTTACACTTTTATAAATGACCTTTCTGGGGATGGGGAAATGTTCTGCTACTAAACATAATAACCAGAATGCATTGAAAATCACTAGCAAGTATTTATTATTAGCATCCAGGTCCCCAGGGGTAATCCCAAGCCCTTTATGAGTGCTGGTGAGAAATGTACCAGTAAACCTGGAGTGAATAACATTAGGCCAGTCCTGTCAAAATATTGGTAATGCCGAGTGAAAAGAGCACAGTTGTAGACTGACATTCCAAGACTTTGGCGTTTGCATGTAAGAAGAAATAAGGGTCCAATTTAGACACTTAGCTGAGGGAAAGGAACCAATGTATCATGAGTACTGTCTATTCCGGGCATTTTCCTAGGTATTTCTTATGTTTACTCATTTAATCTCCTTCAACAACCCAGAAAGAATGGTTGCATTAGACCTATTTTTAAAATAAGAAATTTCAAGGTACAGAGAACCAAAGGAACTTGTGTAACAAACACATGTGTATTACAAACATACTCACTTGTAAGTGGCATAACCAGATAAGAGCCCATGACTGTGTGGTTCTAGGCACATACTCTTTGCCCACCCATGCTTCTCAGGATCATGCAAGTTGTGTTCCACTCTCCACATATACCCCCTTGGTGCCTACTTGGTGCTGCTGGATTCACTTGGCCTGTCTTCTCCTAGCACAGCAGTCCACATCTCTGGGCCTTTTCCATTTTCCCACAGGGAGGGAGCTGAATTCTCCGACCCAGTAACAGAAGGCTTAGCTGTCTTACTCCTGTAGATTTCTTCTGTTCTGTAATAAGAAAAGAAAAAAAAAATGTTTATGGAATGGAGCAATCAAGATGTGGGAACTAGCTGGAGTTTTTTTGAATAGCTTTCTCCATGTCACTCATCCCCAATGTAGGATAGTAACCATGCAGCTCCCGGGCTGAGCTGAGATGGGCCATCTAGGCACCCACTCTCTCCAGCTCATGACAACTCATATAGTTGCCTTGACCACAGCAAGAGGAGTATGACAGAGGCAGCTGTGGGATGGCAGATGTCCTTTTGCACACAAATGTGAAGATGTCTGAGGCCTCATTTTGGCCAGAGTGGCTCTCCAGCTGGTTCCCCTCATCTTCCATTAATAAGAAGATGAGTTTTATTTCCCCCAGCTTGTCATCTTACCACCAAAGTTCCTTCTTTTGCCTCTCCAGTACAACTCTAGAATCAGGCTGAAAGTCAGCCCCAGTAAAACTATCTCACAGAAAGCACAGATGATTTTTATAAGTCCACTAGGAACTTTGTCAGAAATAACCCAGGAACACTTGAGTTCTTCTGCTCCAAGTTCACGGTGGAAAGAGTTAACAGTGGGAAATATTAATAGTCAATGTTCATAGCTTTCTTTGGAGAAAGGGTCATCCTAGGTAATGGGAGGGGGTGTGTGCATGTATAGAGGAAGTCAGACTTTCACTTGTGTGCTTTAGAAGTAAAAGACTTGACTGCTTACAACAAATGTTAAATGAAGGGGGGTCTTCAGGTAAGGGGAAAAAAGATGTATGGAGTTTAGGAATCTAGAGGGGCCCCTATGAACAGGTTTTCATATGAGAAGGATGGGTTCTGTTGGACAGAGTGTGCTGAGGAGTACCTTATCTGTGGGAGGATATGTTTCAGGTGTACTGGCCTTTGTGCTTGGTGTATTGTCAGCTCAGACTACATTAAAAAAAAAAAAAAGCCGCATACCGGGTTTCCTAAACTATAGAAATTTTGTTTTCTCACAATTCTGGAATCTGAAAGTCCAAGATCAAGGTGCCAGTAGGGTTGGTTTCTAGTAAGGTCTCTCTATGTATAACCAATTTCCTGCTGGGTCCTCATGTGGTCTTTCTCCTGTAGGCAAGTGTGAAAAGAGAGAGAGAAATCTCTGCCATTTTTTCTCTTCTTGTAAGGGCACCAGCCCTATAAGACCTTATCCTTATGACCTCATTAATCTTAACTATCTCCTTAAAGGACCTATCTCCAAATACAGTCACACTAGGAGTTAGGGCTTCAACATATAGATTGGAGTGGAGGGGGGGCACAATTTGGTCCATAACACTGGGGAACTGAAAACCTCTCCATCAGGCATTGCTTATCACACTGCTATGAATCCTTGTTAAGTAATGAACCTTAAGTGGTCACAGAATGGCAGGTCACCTTCTCCACTTAATGTAAAGGGATCAGCTCTGTGTCCTTCTACAGACACACAAGGGTATAGAGGGTGGCAAAACTGTAAATGTCTCTACTGGGGAATATTGCAGCAAGATGTTGCTGAGAGTTCCCAGGTAGTCTAAAAGACAGAACTTGAGTGCCTAAATACAAAATACCACCAAGAAGGGCTTTACCAGCAGGGAGAGCCACACAGGAAACTCAGTGAGACTGACATTGCTCATGTAGCTTTGTAGAAGTCAGGTTAGGGCTAGAGACACTCAAGTTGGGAGGTCTGTTGGTTCAATCCAACTGCACTATTGTCATTCACATTTCCCTCTGCCCTTATGTTTTTTTTTTTTTTTTTTTTTTTTGAAAGAAGGGAAAAGAGAGGAAAGAAAGTGAGAGTGAAAGAAAGAAAAAAAAAGAATGTACGAGAGAAAGAAAGAGGAAGAAAAAGAGGGAGAGAGAACAGGATTCTTGTTCTACTGCCCAGGCTAGAATGCAGTCTAAAAA